>CABEEJ010001293.1:108260-166707 GCA_901482245.1 Timema douglasi | reverse complement strand
TTTACATATACAAACTACTTGAAAATAAATAATTAAATTGGAATTACATGTTCTAAATTAATAAATTTGTAGACTACCTTTGTTTCCAATATTCTTTTAATTCTGTTCCTTGTCTTTTCTTACGTGGGGCGCATAAATGTAGATGTGATTTATAGCCTCTTCTTCTGTCAAATCCCGAAGTATTCATTGTGACTTCTCAAGACAAACGTAAATACCAATGTAGCATGAATGTGCTGAGTTGTTTCTGACTTCTCTTATCTGCCTCTAGCCCAAATCACCACGCGCAGGTCAACCGGACACTATCCACATTCCTTTTGTGTTTACTTCCTTCAACCAACCTCCCCACCCCCAAAACTAAAGAGACGACCATCACAACCCAGGTAGTTCAGAGTCTTTCCTCAAGAGAGCAGAGCAACCATTAAAAAAATAATCGTTTTAAAATAATATTTATTCCGTATTTTCTGTTGCGACTATGACAATTTTTTATGGAAATGTCTTAGTTAGATAATTTTGCATGTATATAGCTTTTAAATTTTTATTGTTTATCTCTGACTCACGATTTATTTTGAACGAATCCATTAAGGATTTATGACCTTTTCAAACACGCAATGAAATAAATTAAAATATAGGTACGTCGCCATATTCTTAAGCTCTTCAAAAATGCAAAATAATATATTATACCATTTTTTATTGTTCCGTAAACATGATTTCCCTAAGAGTCTGTACGGTGTACTTTGCCACATTTGGGAGCAATGGCGGTACAGGACCAATATCCTCTTAATACAAGGTTAAACACGGGCAACGGTATATTGGCCGGCAACGCAGTCTCCTTAGTAGGGATACTGGCTTGTAGGAACAATGCAAGCGCTCTCAGGGTAAGACTGAGCAACGGTTATACTTGTGGTATATCGAATAAAATGTGTCAACAACGATCAGTACAGCGTCTTGGTTAGTGTGAGAGTGGCCGTCAACAGATTTAAAATTAATTCACAATATTAATGGCTTTAGCTGTGATATAATCTTATTGCTAATGATTATCACGCCTGTTTTTGTATTTTAATAACTCAACGCGTGGAGAATATCCGAGAGGCTAACATGAAGTGTTGATCAAAGATTCACAAAATCTGACTCTCAAGAATTGACCCGCAAGCCCGGTGAGACAATAGTGACAAGTCTCGTAATTGACTCAACTGATATTATTTTAAATATCAGGAAAACACTCCCATCGGTCCTCAATACCCAACATGGACAAACCTAACTGTCCCCCAGACCGTTAGCGTGGTTAGGGGGGGAGAAAGGCACCCTCCTTAATATCTTTTCGGAAGCTATTGTACCAACGGCGACTCTCACAATATTCCTTAGTACCTGCCTAGCAGGCTATTAACCATGCAATAACCTGTTACTGTCTACAAGGTTACTAAAAACATCTTATTTACTAATGTGAATAAGGAAGTGCAGCAGTACGTATAAAACAGGCATTCGTAGAATTATGTTGATTGCTGGTTATGCTCCGGTGGAGAGTGAAGACGAGAATGTGAGAATGGTTTTGGAATGAGCTGAATGCATGTGAGCCGGGTGAAAGAATTATCTTGTTAGAAGATATGAATGAGTAGGCACCCAGAGAGAGAATTCAGAGAGAGTATTAGGAAGGTATGGTAATGACAGGGTAAACGAGAATGGTAATAATTTATTGAATCTATGTTTAGAAAAAGGCATATTTGTGTCGAACACATAGTTTACGTACAAAGATATTCACTTGTATACATAGCAAATGGGCGATTTGAGGACGATGATTGATATTGTGGTGTATGATGAGAGACATAGAAGTTTAGTAAAGAATACTTGAACTGGGCTGGAGCTGAATATGAAATGGATAACGTTTTAGTGATCTCAGTAGTTGAATTAGCTAGGAATTTTGTAATGAAGCAGCGCAAGAGTATGAAGCGAGTAAGAGTGAAAGTGGAAAAGTTGCATTATAAAAGTGTAAATGCGTAATATGAAAAATGTATGGGTGAAAAATTCACTTTACAAGAGCATGAATGGAACGTTGAAGTAAATGCTAATTATATATGAAGTGTTTATAACACAATAAAAGAGAATGTAATTGAGTGCGCGAAAGATGTGTGTGGATTTACGGTGGTGGGAAACTTAAAATAGATTCAGGCTGGCATGAATTGGTGAAAGAAGCCGGGAAAAGAAGCATACAAACGATTGTTGTGAATAGTGAAACAGAATGAAAGGGGTTGTGGGACATATACAAATAGAAAAAAATGAATGCCAAGAAAGTATTAAAAGAGAGTAAAGAACAAATCATATTAAAATAAGGCTAACAATTGCAGAATGACTTTTAAGGAAATAAATTACTTTTATGGAAGTGGGTAGAGAGAATGTAACAAGCAGTGCAAGGAAAGACTTATGGCATTCAGAATGAACGTGGAGAGATGATCTGGAATGAAAAAATATATAAAGTAGCAGAAAATAGGGAAAATGTTATTATGAGTGAAATAATTAACGAGGCTGCAGTGTTAAAAGCTATGAAAGTGTTAAAGAATGGCTAAGCTGCGGTAGTAGATGGGATCATAAGTGAAATGCTTAGGTTTGGGGTCATGGTACTATTTGCCAGATTATGTGAGTTTTCCAATGCGTATGCTGAGATGTCAAATGTTCCTAATGAATGGAAGAATGCGTTCACTGTTTCTGTGTACAAAGACAAGGTAGTATGAGTGAATATAATAATTATATGGCAATTAGTTTGTTGAGTATTCCAGGCAAAGTTTTTGTGAGAGTTTTAATTGAGAGATGTGTGAAAAAACTGCGGTAAAGATTTGGGGTGTTTAATTTGGTTTGATGCCAGGTAGAGAATACATGAACCAGATATTTGCATTGCAGCTAGTGATTGATAAATGTATGGTACTAAGGAAGAAAGTTTATTGTGCATTCTTTGATCGGGAGAAATCGTATGATCGGGTGAATAGGAGAATGTTATGCAATGTTGCTTGAGAGTATGGTGTCAATATATGGTTAGTAAATGCAAATATGGTGGTGTAAGATGGAAGTAAAGAGTGTGTTAGGGTGGATGGAGCTTTGAGCGGATGGTTTGGTATTGAACAAAGTGTTAGACAAGGTTGTGTTATGTCTCCAGGGTTGTTTAATATATTCTTGAATTAGTGTATGCAGGAAGCTTTTGAGAACGTGGTTGGTGCTCAAATGGACAATTTTAATGTGAGAGTACTGTTATATGCATATGCTGTATTTATGTTTGAGAATGAAAGTGACTTACTCAGAATGCATTAAATCGTTTGAATGTGGCAACAGAAAGAATAGATCTTTGTGTAAATGTCTCCCAAAATAAGTTGATAGTTTTTGATAGGGACGGATCATTAAGTGATTGTCAGTTTAGAACAAGTGGAAAACTGTTAGTACAAGTGAAAGAATTTGTATATCTGGGCAGAATATCCTGTAAAAATGGAAGAATGGGTAGGGAAATCGACAGACGGGTGAATACAATTCGAAGAGTAGTTGAATGTGTGTAGACTATTGCAAAGAATGAAATAGTGTCAAAAGAGGCAAAGATGACAGCATATAAAAGTGTGTTAACGCCAACAATGTTTAATGATTGTGAAGCGTGGGTTTGTCAGGAGAAACAGAAGAGCAAGGTGAACGTCATTGGAATAAAATATCTAAGAGATATATGTAGACAAACTCTTATGGACAAAGTAATGAATGGGTGTTGAAGGAGTGTGGTTTGATATGGAATCCAATAGTGCAATGTGAAAGAAGCGTGTTACGTTGGTTTTGGCATGTTCAGAGAACGAGTGTGGATCGAGTTACGAAGTAAATATCTGAAGGTAGAGTGTGTGGATGAAAAGGAAGGAGTAGGCCATTTAATACGTGGCCAAATATGATAGACGAATGTGTAAAAAAAGAGAAACATTAAGAGTTTTAAAAGAGCATGTATGACTCCATGTATGGATGTTGTTGAAGTGAAGGAGTGTGGAAGGATAGGGAAAGTTAGTGAGGATGGATTAAGTATGGAGTGTTTTTATAGCAATATGCACAATTTTCTGCCTACACCGTAAGGGAACGGAGTGATTAGAAATGTTATATATGTTTTCCAATCATCGCTATTTACATTTGTATCCATTTTGACCCATTTTAATATCTTTTCTTTGACTTTTTCAGTTATTTTTCGCCTACGAACTTGTCTTATGCCTTTTATGACTAAGGCAGAGCATAAACGCCAGCTTCATAAATTTTATTTGTTATCTCTGCATTTCTTTTTTATACTAATATTTTCTTCTTCAGATCTTGGTGAAAATTCCCTTTATTTACAGAATGGAACCTAAAGACTCACCATTTCATATTTTATACATAAATCTTCTAACAGAACGTTGTCAAATGTTTTATTTATTTAATTCATATGAAGGAACTACAACAGTTATAGCTAGGAAGCCAACTTCCAATTACAGTAGTTCTTTGGATTAATAAATAGCTACATCGGTATCTTAATTTAAAAATATCAAATAAAACATAAAAAGGCTACTTACGTATTGTGGTTTTCGAAAGTAATATAGTAATTTGTTTTTGAAGACAGCTTGTGTGCTGTCAAATAGGTCAATAGAATTGTCACTGGTGCTTAGTAAATTTTATGTACGAGGTATGCGAGACAAAGGTGAGGTGTACATGTAATCAGTCAATTTTCCATCACAGAAGAATGTATTAGTGTTTCTTGTCAGTTTCAATGGCGGTAATAGTTTAATGTGTTCCAATAGGTCACCACAGTTTATTTGTCCATTTATAAGTTTGTGAAGAAAGCTCATATCAAAATATGTTCGCCGGGTTTCAAGATTTAACAAATGAATAAAATTTGGATTATTATAGGAAAACGATTTAATAAACTTGTGTTGTACTTTTTCAATCAACTGGGAGTACTTTTTATAGTGTGGAGACCAAATAATAGAACCACATTTAAAGTTGCTTTAAATTAGAAATAATAGAGGAAAAGTTTTGCTCTAGTGTTAATAAAATCTTTTGTGTTACTTTTGACGAACCCTAATAATTTAAATGATTTTGTAACAGCCATATTTATATGTGTAGAGAAAGTCAGTTTAGAGTCTAGATTAATACATAAATCTTTAATAGTAGATATGCTACTGGAGTTAAATAGTGGTCAGATAAGCTATAGTCAAATACAATAATACCCTGTTTCTTTGAAAAAGTCAGTTTTACACACTTGTTCAGGTTAAGGGTGAGATCGATAATTTTAAATCATTCTGTAATGTTGTCAAAGTCAGATGGTAAAAAGTTGCAGTCACTTAGTGAATAAATTTAACGGTAAATTTTTAAGTCATCAGCGTAGAGTAGGCATTTTGAGCCAAGAAGAGATACAAAGTCGCTTATAAAAATAATAAGGAACAGTGGTTCAAGATTGGACCCCTGTGGGACTTCAGAAGTGACTGGAAGAGTGACAGAACAATCACTATTACGGTGTATATTGTTTTCTCCCATTCAAATAACTTTTAAATCAGTTTAATAAATTTCCACATTTACCAAATAACTTAGTTGAAGTTTCTGAATGAGAATGTCGTGATTTACTTTATTAAATTCCTCGGAAAAGTCTGTGTTGACTGAATCTACTTTTAGGTGTTTATTAAATGAGCTGTAAATTTACTCCGTTTAATACCTACAATAAGTTAGTAACAATGAATTTGCTACTGAAGAAACCATGTTGTTTGGGGGATGTAAAATGTTTGATGTAAAAAACAACAACTTTGGTTATACTAATGACTCAAATAATCTGCTAACAGTACAAAGTAAGGAAATGAGCCTATAGTTTCTTACGTCAGTCTGCTCACCTTTTTTTTTATTTATTGGGACAACATTGGCGATTTTCCAATGGTCTGGAAAAACACCATACGTCAGTGAAAGTTAAAAAATAATGTGAAGAGGTAAACAAGAAAGATTGCACAGTTTTTTTGTAAACAAAAGTGAGGATTTCATCCGGCCCATAACGTTTGTTAGTATTAATTTTTCTTAAGGCATTAAGAATTCCACTAGGTATAATAGTGATCGAGTAGAAAGAATCATTACAGAAACTGTTAAAAATCTGTTTGTTGACTTTTTGATTGTCGGGTTTGATGAACACAAGAGTGAAAATAATATGCAAAAAAGTTTCTGATCGTTGTTCTGTCACATTAGTTGTCACCATTATAAAACATTTCACTGATGAATTTATTTAGTCAATAGCTATTTAACAAATTATGTATTTTCGGAAGTAAGCACTTTTACTTTATTTATTTCAAGAAACAAACCGTTTTAGGTTTGAATAATTATTGGAAAAGTTAGCTATCTATTAGGAGTGCTTAGAAAGTAAAATGTATATAGTCTTTACGGCCGTTATTGAAACAGTACTTTATGAACTAATAATAATAATAATAATAGAAAATAAATCTATGCACAATTTTATACGTTGAAAACGGTTTAATTTATTTATGGACTTTTAATTAAAACCTTAAGAACAGCGCCTGACGACAATCTAATAAACTAAAATGAAGGTTCTTAAAATTGTTAGTTTGTCATGCTCTCAATTTGTAAAATAATTTCCATGATAATAAAATGGGCGATAAAGGTTAATAAGTAAAAGAATGTTATCATTTTATAAAAGTTCAAGTTATTTTATCACGTAATACTTAGAAAAGGGCCCTATTAAAACGCAATTGTTTTATAAAATGATAAGATATTTAGAGAATCTTAGAGCTGGTATTCTAGAGCCTCAGGCATTAATAACGGCTGAAACAACCAAGAGGTCTTACAGCTTGAAACTTAGCAAACTTAGAGATGTGGAAAATGCCCAAAGTGCAGGGGTTAACTCCCTGGACGTGGATTTGGTGGAAGGGAAATATTTGCTCTCGGGGGCAATCGACGGTAGTATTTATATCCACAACCTTCACAACTTCACTGGCTCACCAAACTTCACGGCCAGAGTTGTGAGTAAAACAGACCGCACAAATCCGTGTGCCCACAAGTACAGTGTTGAATGTGTTCAGTGGTACCCTTTCGACACTGGTATGTTTGTGTCCAGTGGAATGGACAAACATCTAAGAGTGTGGGACACGAACTGTATGATCCCAGCAGAAATCTACAACTTTGAGGGAAGTATATTTCAACATCACATGTCGTCTGCGTCCGCAAGCAACCTCCCTATTGTCGTTGCAAGCTCAGTAAATCAAGTTATTCTCATCGACGTGAGGACAGGATCATCTGTTCATGAGCTCCGGGGTCATACAAGTTCTGTTTTGACTTGTAAATGGTCACCTAAGGAGGAATTTTTTCTTGCGACGGGCAGCTGTGACAGTAAAGTCCTCCTTTGGGATGTTCGTTCTTCAAAGAGTTGTTTAAAATCCCTTGATCAGCACAACAGTACTGGATGGTCTAGTACCAATACAGGCTTGGCCCACGACGGTTATGTGAATGGCTTGTGTTTCACCTCTGACGGTCTTTACCTACTTACTTTTGGCACAGACAAACGACTACGCCTATGGACTACATTTGATGGACGAAATGAAATGATCAACTTTGGTAAGATTAAAAACGATTCCAAAAAGTGCATCCAATTTGACGTGACCATAAATGCCAGTCCGAAAATTGTTTACGTGCCTTCTGAGGGGAGTATATTTTTGTACAATGTGGAAAGTGGAGAAAAAATCAACACATTGCTTGGCCATTATAATTCTGTGAATTGTTGTGTGTATCACCCATTTTACCACGAGCTTTATAGCGGTGGTAATGATAGGAACGTTTTAATTTGGACCGCAGATCATTGTCAGAGTGCGGCTTATGACGAGTGTGTGAGATCACATAGCATTCAGTCCAAGCAACCTCCTATGAGAAGGACGTTGAATGCGCGGAGAAATATCACTGCCGATACTTGGAGTAGCGATGAAGAAGGATGAATACTTCTCTTTTTGAAGGTTTGCATTTTATTGAAATATGCTTACCGGTTATGGGGCAGAAATTAATGAAGAACTCCACCAACATTTGCCTTAAGGAAGAATAGAATACCACGCACTGTAACCGGTAAGGAGGGGTCGAATTCAAGTACATTATACATGTGGCCAAGCCTTAAGATGTTAAGGGTCACGCCATGAAATTATGACTACAACAAAAATAAAATGTATGTGTACCACAACCAATTATATGGCTAGTCCTGTACACAATGCTACAATTGATAATGTTAGCAGAATTTGAATTTTACTTTACTCTTTTTTTTAAATCCCTGCATTAATTATTATTATTAGCACCGCGTCTTGCTACCCATTCGGGTTGTACACAATTACGCTAATGTGTGATTGTGAGATAAAATGGAGGAACTACAGTTTAACGTGGAATCCGAACCACGGTGGAGGCTTGGCATTCCCCACCCTGCATTAATTAACTCCTCTGAAGTGATTAAAGTTGTATTGAAATAGGTCTGGCCTATTGAGTTTCAACCATGCTTTAAATGTCGATCAAACTCTTGGGGTGGGTGCACATTGGTTAGTCAAAACATGTTCCCAAACAAATAATTTTAGTTCTGAACTGTGCATCTTAAGTCTGTTAGTCGTAAGTAATTAAATAACAAATAAATAATAAACTTGAACCAAAACCCATGTTGGTAGTTGAGTGGTCTGACGCACCACTCTCGCAATAGACCAGCCTAGACTGCCGATGACAAGGAGATCGAGGTTTGAATCCCAGTTTGATGTGCCCGAGGGTAGTTTTTCCCCCTCTCCCTCCATGCAAATGTGGTTACTGACAATGCCCTTTCCTGCCTTCAAAGCAGAATAATTTATCGGCCTAATAAACAGTTCCTGTTGTGTCTATTTCATTCCTAACTATTTAGTCCTATTTTTGTAAGAGCCTTTTAGAAAATACAAACATTTTATGAGGTAGGATAAATATTTTTACTATTTAATAGCCTATTTTACAGTTAACTACTAAAGGTAACTGCTGCGGATCACACGACTTGATAAATTATACCTAGTTATATTTTATTATATGGCTCATGCCGTGAAAATTGAGACTACTGTACATTACATCTCTATTGTAGTGTTAGGTACTTCAAGGTAGGCCTATACTTAAATATATCCACAGGTAATCAGTCTAGTTTTAATAAGTTCAATCAACTTATTTCAACATCTAATTTCATCTCAAATCAAGTTACTATAGTCTGATTTTGGTAGGAAGAACAGTAGAAGTTAGTTACTAAAGTTACTAAAACCATTTTAATATTTTCATACATCAAGTCATTCTATCTGCATCCGTCACGTTTTATAAATATTATCAACACCCATAAAATAACTAAAATAGCAAAATATAATGTTATTAATACCGGTCACAAATAAATAGGTTTGAATTGTCTTTACTGTTCTTCCAACTAGAATCGTGGTATAGTTAACAGAAGATCACCAGAGACCGGTGGAACGTGGCGGATAGTCTGGAGGGAGGGCTGGTGCTCATCAGAAACAAATGTTTCTGCATAAAACAATAGACTGTTTTTTGACTGCTCATTCCTGATAAATGTTTTATGACTGGCCAGTTTGTGTAGTCCTTAAGGATACATAGGGGTAAAAAAAACCAGGCTAAATCAAAATAGTTTACTTCAGATGATTTCGACTAGACCATAGAGAAATATAACATATTTTGTACTTCTTGAAAAATATGAACACCAAAAAGTTAATTATGTTTCAAATGATTTTACAACCTTTACTTTTTTCTACCTTCCAATTTGTGAAATTCAAATTATAAAATAAAGGTTTAGTTTTGTACAATCAAATACATGTAAATGTTGTTAACTATTAAATATATTTTTCAGTTTACCATTTAAACTTATTAATTTGATATGTTTCTATCAATTATGTGTGTAGATGTTGATTATTACAGATATTTTTTATTCACTCAAACCTATTAATTTGATGTTCAAAGTTAATTGAACTATTGGAATTTTACTAACTAATATTAGTCTTTAAAAAATTCAACATTACTCAGATGTAAACCTATTTCCTCTTTTGTAACCTTTAGGTTATGGCCAGACGAGCAGTAAATGTCACTTGAGGTGGAATGACTGAACTAACGCATGCTACAAAATTCTTAGCTTCAGGTCAAATGGTAGCATGAAATGGCCATACACGTAGCATTAAACCGACAAAACGCTACATATATTGCTCTATGTAGTCACAATATAGCTGTTTGTAGCTCTTCAAATGAACCCCAGACACATGCAAGGATGTGCCAGACCCACGTCCTTATGGAAGTCTCACTGCATTTCTTGAGCCAGGTTGAGTTCATCAACACAGGGCGAATGTGCTGTTATTAAACAACTCACTTTTAACATGTTCATCATGTAGTTGTAATGGGCAGTGTTGTGTAAGTTCTTTGTGTTCTAGGATTATTATATGAAGAGGGGCTTGTGTCTAGGGATGTGGTATCGAAAGAAAAGTATCAATATCGAAATTTTAATATGGATTTTTTTAAATCTAGTAGTATCTTATATATGACCTACACCTTGCTTCTTGGACCCCTTGTCACCAGTGTTAAAACTAACTAATAGAAATGGCAACCTGATATTGTGAAGGCTAGCTTCCTATTGGGTAGAGGAAGCTAGCATGTCACATGATTTTTCTAATACAACAAAGTAGATCTTTTAAAGGAAAAAAAAGTTTCAAAGCGCAATATATTGAAATTATTTCTGAAAAGTGTGATTCTCCACAGATGAAGTATTAAAAGGAAACTTTACATACAGTCCTTTATAGAAAAATACACTTCATCCATGACTTTTTGAATATACGAGAGGGGTCCATAACATTATTATTACAATACCTTAAAACAAAATTTAAAAAAAGCTTTTTCCCTATCCAACTTCTTAAAAAAACTGCCATAATTCACTTCTTGGAGGTACAATTTTTTTTAAACTAGATTCGTCGTTTATATACTCTGTCAAGATAGATCATTAATTATTAATGACAAATGAGAGAAGAACGAATGCCCTGCCCTGCTTCATTTGCTTAAACAACAAACATAAACTTTTCTGCTTCATTTGCTTCAAGTACCTTTAAGTTTAGTGAGTTCATTGAGCTCTACAAAAGCTTCTTTTGCTTAGTTTGTGATGAAAATACTCAATGATGGTGTAGTAGACTGGTCACCCCTTGACTTGTCGGATATAAGGTTGTATTGATCAACAAAGATAAAAGAACAGCTATGAATTATGATGAGCTAGAAGAGATGTAATGCTTGAGTTACCTCTTGCTTATCAAACAGAAAATGAGTGAGAATTGAGAAATAGTGTTATTTGTTCTTCCTCCAGTCCACCCTAATAAAAGTTTAATCCCAGCATGAGTGAAGATACCAAAAAAGTTGTTTCTTTCGATACCAGAGTGTAAGTACCAATATCAGTAAAAGTATAAAGTAAGAAAATTGATCTTAGTAAAGTATCGATACTTTTTTCACATCCCTACTTGGGTCTCTTAAATGAACCTAGCTTTGTGGAAGGTGGCCCATTGACTCAAGATGGATATTTGTGTTCTTTCTCTTGTAAAAACAGTTTTATTTAATGGCCCTTACCCGCCTCGATGGCGTAGTTGGCTAACGTGCTAGTCGTGTTGAGCTCGACTGCTGAGGATGGGGAGATCGAGGTTTGAATCTCGGTCGGGTGAACTGAGGGTGGTTTTTTCCTAAATAGTTTTCCACTCTCCCTCCACGCAAATGCGGGTTCCCTTCCTCTAATTCAACCTTCCCAATTCCTAATCCATTAGGGTAATTAGTACTTAAAACGTATAACCTGAACGGGTAGTAACACACGGTGCTAAATAATAATAATAATAATGGCACCTAGGGACCTCCGTGTTGAAGGATTCAAGTAGTGATGTGAAAAAGTTAGATACTTTACTAATATCAATGTTTTCCTTTTATAAGAGTATTTGTTATGCAATAATTTTACTTATATTAGTACTAACACTTCGATATTGAAAGAAACAACTTTTTTTGCTGTCTTTGCTTATGCTGGGATTAAATGTTTACTAAGGTGGACTGCGGAGGAAGAACAAATGAAACTATTTCTCAATTCTCGCTCATTTTCTGCATGGCCTGATGGGGCGAGCGGCAACCAGTCTACTACCTCTTTCTTTATCAATGCGTGAGCACAGTCATCACAAACCAAACCAAATAAGCTTTTGCAGAGCTCAATCATTATAATTTTCATTGCTTAATAAATATGAAAATACAATTATGATGCAAAAGTTAAAATTATTACCGATTTAAAAAAAAATCCAGGATACAATTTCGATACAGATACTTGCTGCTATCCATACCAGTATGGTATCAATATTCTTCTTCTGATACTTTTACAGGGTGTCTACCATCCGGGAAAATGGGAATTAACCGAGAATTTGAAGTGATCGGGAAAAAACGGTTTAATATATTTTTAGCTCCTAGTAAACAATTTTAATTCAAACTTTAAAACTAATTATCATTTTTAAAAATAAGAATAGAAAACCGTGGAAGGGGGGCGAGTTAGAAGGATGTGACATACTTTTTTAGTTGGGAATTTTAGGAAATGATCAAGGGAAAAGGTCGGGGATTTCATAGGTCAAGTTTGGTAGACACCATGTTTTAATAAGTACAGTACAATACTTTTCTTTCGTTACCACATACCTTGGTTCAAGATCTCATGAGTGCAGTCATTTTAACCTGGAAGATGTGGGTCAGGTTTATACCTCGTTTGTGACCCCCGACCTAGTCAATCGATAACATGTGCTTTAAGATGCTCCACCGAGTGATGTTTACTGTCCTGTCCGGCCTCTTATTTTTAAATTAATCGAGTGCGTTATCATCGTTTCAAGCAGTATTTACTACTCATCGGGTCATAGCCTTAAAAGTTAAAAATGTGAACCGTATTACTCTGTCCAAAAAGCTGATATACTATTCCTGCCTGGTTTTTTCCGCCACAATCCTGATTATTACCCGTTTAGTTTGAGGAAGGTAGCTTAGATAAAGCACACCTGTACTAATAGGGAGCAGGGGTGAGAAAAACTAACCATGATGCACTTTGCCAAGATTAAAACTTCAACCCCTCTGTCAATCCAGTCTATTGTGAAAGTGACAACTTAGACTGTGTAACCACTGGCAGAGGGTAGAAAATACTTGAGTGAAAATGAGTCACACTTAATTTAACAATTCCACCAATTAACAAAGAGGATCACATCTAACACTGCTGCCAATGGACAAAAAGGTTATCTTTTGATGGCTTTACCTACACCCTGATTTTGGTTGGAAGAACAGTAGAGAAAATTCAAACACATCTATTTACGGCCAGTGTTGATAACATTTTACTGTATTATTTGTGTTTTTCTAAAGGTATTGATAAAATATATCATAAATGACAGTTGCAGGTAACATGACTTTATGTATTAATATATTAACATTGTTTTAGTAACTTTAGTAACTAACTTCTACTGTTCTTCCTACCAAAATCATACTTTTTTTTTAGGTTTTTCTTGGAGAATAAAAGTTAAAATAAAGATTGATTTAGTTTAGAAAAATTATGTATTCATATTTGATTTATATACAGAAGAATATATATATTTATATATACACACACAAACACACATTGCCCACAAATTAAGTAAATATTTTTGTTACAGTTTTTTTTAAAACCACTGAAAATACTAATATGAGAAGTGCAACTATTAATGGCTGTAGTTTGGTTAATTTCTTTCTTAATAAAAAAAATTAAAATGTTTCAGTCAAGTAAATGTTAGGTTTAAAAAAAAATTACATTCAAAATAGGCACCTGATATTTTTATCTTGAGTTTTCCCCCCTCCTCCTATAGTTTGGTAATACCATAAAATGTTAAATTATTTCTAACAATAGCAGTCATACATTTTAATCACACACCTTTTTTAGGGAAAATTTTGCTTTTATGCTAATTATTAAGTTTGTCCATATTTTGTAACCCTGATGTCAACTGAACACAATATATTTTACAATTATCACATTTTCATTTTTTGCTAAAGAAATAAGTTATGGTTTAATGGGTAAAGCAAAGATTTTAATCAGACATTACCAAGATTTATACTCCTATGACCAGCCACCCAGCATAAGTGTTTTATGTTACACAAATAAAAGATTAATAATAACCAATACAATGTACAGCAGGCACATCAAACTCATTTTTGTCACATAAGAAAAGTTGTATTGTGTTGAGGGCCGCTTTTAAAAATATGTAAAATAAAATTTTTTTTTTAGGATTATTTTAAATACATAGTGCTAATTTTTGATATAATTATGTTCACACTCATAGATCTACATGATATTATTAGGTGTTCTATCTTACGACAGGTACATTCTTTTTGTCAGTGAACTTAGAACGCCAATGCGCCTGTCCCCGGCCTCCTCCTTGAGTTCCAGAATTTTTTCTCTTTCCTTAAAGTCACCTAATATTTGAATGGTCCTTTTTCCTAAGCTGCTCTTTCTCTCAACCTTTCCTTCTATGATGTCATGCAAAAGAAAGTGCCTCCAAAGGATGTGTCCAATCCAGTTTGCTTTGCGCCGAAGAATCACATCCAAAATGGTTCTCTTCTCAGGACTTCTTCATGTGTCAACCTGTCTGTCCACCTGATCTTCTCAAGTCTTCTCCAGCACCACATTTCAAAGCTCTCCAAGTATTTATTTTCCATGTTCCTGAGAGTCCAAATTTCTGCTCCATACAGCGCTATGCTCCAAATGTAGCATTTCATCAGTTTCTTCCCCAGTTCCAAACTCAACTTGCTGGTCAGTAGTAACCTCTTCTTGTTGAAAGCTTCCTTGGCCATGGTGATCCTCAAACTAATTTCTTTAGTGCAGTAGGTATCCTTTGTCAGCAGACTTCCCAGGCACTTGGACTGCTTTTTTTTGAGGTGAAGGAAGGGTTTGGTAATCAGATAAATCTTTGCCGCGACCGAGGATTGAACCCCGGCCGCCAGCACAGAAGTCTGACACCATACCCCTAGACCGCCAGGTCACCTAAAATGTCATATGCTCATGGCAGATATTAAAGAACTCTTAAGACGGCTGTGTAGAAACTGTAACTACTGAAACAATTTTATTTTTATTTTTATTTTGTACACAAAAGTATTTTTGTATATAAACTCCAAAAACATCTTAACTAGCTTCCCTTTCGTACCACCTTAACGATATAATATAAGATTTAGAGTCTGGGGGTCGACAACTTTTTTGAACTCCAATCGTCTTAAAAAAAACTTATGACAGGTCCCGCAACCAATCATCCATCGTTTCTTCTTTCTACTTTTGTTTTTCTATGTATTCATTTTTGTATGTATGTATGTATTTTTATGTATTTATTCTTTAAATTCAATCTTCCCCCCAAATATGTATGTCCTTACCTCTATAGATATAGAATGAATAACCTGTATATTTTCATATGCATTATTAAATATTGTTTTAACCTTATATATTATTATTATTATAACCAATCAAGCTAATTTTGGTCACTCCACTCAAATTTTATTTCGAAAGTACTTACTATATTTGCGAATTTAAACGACTTTTGCGATGTAGTTTTCTTACGCGATCGACTGAAAATGGCCGCAAAATCGATCAGTAAAAGGATGAAAAGTGTATTTTAGAGGAAATGCAAAAGCATCAACGTGTTAAGAGGGTATTTTGTGGGGGGTGGGGGACTCCAGTGCTGAACGCACAAGTGCGGAAATCTCCCGGTCGAGATTCGAAACGACCTCCTCGCCATCAATCCTGGCCACTGTGAACCTGGCACTTTGTACCGCGCGAAGACGGACGCGGGTCTACGGTAAGATGATCCAAGTTGACCAGGGATAGTGTGTTCGTTAGTTTCCAGTCACTTGTAAGCCAAGTAAAAAAATAATAGAAAATAATAGAAAATAAAAGAGACAATAACTCCGCGTGACTCATTCGAACCACCTCCGACGGACTTCCTACACGTGCACACAAAAGACGAAAGATAAAAGTAGATGTAAGAATCATTAATCATGCATACATTCTTTTTTATTCTCACATGTTTCGACCGTGACATAGACATTCAAAAAGAGGAATGACTAGAATCCGTTCACGGTAGCTTTGGCCTTCTCCGAATGTTGGAAAAGTTCAAGGATGTAGCCTAAAGGTGGACTATGAGACTAAGTCTCAAAGAAACTTCTACTGGGACAGTTAAGAAAAAAAAAACAAATAGCAAAGGTTTGTATGCTATTTAAAATTTAAAAGCAACTCTCAAAGCAATAAGACTGACATAAATGCTTCTTGTATTGAGAAGATATTATTTTACCTTTCACTTCTCCTATTGAGAATAACAATGGTCTGTAGCAAATTTAGTTGGTTCTAGTTGTCATCGCTCCTTTAAAGGTGGTCGCAAACTAAGGCGTATCGCATGAGGTAGAACAATTCTACATTCTCATACAAAACAAAGTAGGAAAGTATGTACCACGAGCATTCAAATTTCTCAAATTTTGAAGGTGAATGTATTGATTGTTGTTTAGATTATTTTTATTAGGTGTTCTATCTTAAAACAGGTCCATTCCTTTTATCAGTGAACTAGATCACCAATGCAACCTGTCCTCCGCCTCCTTCTTTAGCTCCTAGAATTTCCTTCTTTCCTTCAAGTCATCTAGTATTTTAATTCTACTTCTTCCTAAGCTCCTCTTTCTCTCAATCTTTCCTTCTATGACGCCATACAGAAGAAAGTTCCTCCTAAAGATGTGTCCGATCCAGTCTGCTTTGCGCCGAAGAATCGCATCCAAAATGGTTCTCTTCTCACCCACTCTTCTTAGGACTTCTTCATTTGTCACCCTGTCTGTCTACCTGATCTTCTCAAGTCTTCTCCA
The DNA here is from genome assembly GCA_901482245.1 of Timema douglasi. NCBI lineage: Eukaryota > Metazoa > Arthropoda > Insecta > Phasmatodea > Timematidae > Timema > Timema douglasi. The sequence goes on along the minus strand of CABEEJ010001293.1, from coordinate 149,820 downwards.
GTACCACATTTCAAAGCTCTCCAAGTATTTATTTTCAATATTCCTGAGAGTCCAAGTTTCTGCTCCATACAGTGCAATGCTCCAAATGTAGCATTTCATCACTTTCAAACTCAACTTTCTGGTCAGTAGTAACCTCTTCTTGTTGAAAACTTTCTTTGCCATGGCGATCTTCAACCTAATTTCTTTAGTGCGGTAGGCATCCTTTGTCAGCAGACTTCCCAGGCACTTGGACTGCTCTTTTTTTTTTCAATTTTGATTTTCAGCGGCTCTTCATTTTTTGGAATCACCATCACTTCTGACTCATCAATGTTGATCTCCATGCCACATCTTTTCCCTATCTCCACTTACTGGTTCCATAATTTCCTGCAACTCTTCTTTATTTCTGGCCAGTGATTCTAGATTATTGTGTTGATAACGCGTCTTCCTATCCTGAAATTGCAACGTCCCTCCAGAGCTTCCTTGATCTGCCACTCTCCATACAAGTTGAACAAACTGGGTGACAAACAGCATCCCTATCTCACTCCTCTTCCTATCTTTGTGTTGTTCCATCATTCAACCTTACCTTCACTCGCTGTCCCAGGTACAGGTTTGCAATCAGCCATTTGTCCCTCCGGTTGATGTCGATCTTCTTGAGTATTTCCAACAGTTTCTTCCACTTCACTCTATCGAACGCCTTTTGCCAGTCATGAAACCTATGTAGCCTTCTTCCTTGACTTCCAGCGCTCTTTCTGAAATTATTCTCAACATACCGATGGCATCTTTGGATCCTTTTTCTTTTCTGAATCCAACTTGTTCTTCTGTCATCTCAATTTCTATTTTTTGTTCCAGTCGCCTGTTGAGCATTCTTGCCACGATCTTCCCCAATAGAGATGAGGCTGATGGTCCTGTGGTCACAATATAGCACACTTGGAATTAAAAGTATTCCAAAATAAACATTTGTTTATATACAAGAGGTTGCATAATATATAATATTCATAAATAATTAAACATCAGAAATAGAAAAATGAACATAACACCTTTTTAGTGGATCCTTACTATTGTTTTCCAGATAGCAAATCATCAAAATTTGGTCTAATGTCTAGAGCTGATGTAATTTTCAATATTGTAGATAGATGTTGATCAGTTAATCTTGACTCGCCAACTGATATACCGAATGTCTGTACTTTCTTCAATAACAATAAAGTAGGCCTTAAATTTTTATATTAATAAACTATGCTTGTATCTTGAATTATCGTTATTTTATCGATTCTGCTAGATACAGAAATTTGACATAAACTTTTAATTTTGTTATTTGTTTTGGACACAACACTTCCACTGTTTTATTCGAGCGTTCATGAATAAATTCCCCTTCAGTAAATGGTTTTGATTTATTCATGATTAAATGTGATATTAGATAACTAGCTTTTACAGTAACTGCATTATCTGCAACAATTTGATATAAACACATGTTATTATTGAAAAATTGATTTCAATTATTCCAACGACTTTTCACAAAGTTTCGCAACGTATCGGGCATAATTCGATTTGCGATTTGTATCGTAGTGCTATTTTAAGATATACTATTACTTACAAACTGCAATAGAATTCCTACATATTAGGCATAATATTTAACACTTCATTTTGATTTTCTTCTTCAAAAGATATTTATTTCTTCATGCTGGTACTTTACATAATGTTTATCATATACTGGTTTAACTAAAGACGAGTAAAACAAAGCTCACTACACTTATCCTTGCAGAAGCTGATCTGTAGAGAGATAAGGCCGGCCACAAAGGTACACAGAATTTTCATTATAATAATGTAGGTAGGGTTTTTCGATAGTTATCCAAACTGTAAACACCTCTGAATGAAGCGTCACACATGCATCGACCGTGGAAAGTTATCAGTCCAAAATTCCAGTGACAAATATTTTTATTTTTCTTATTTTCAAAGGTCGGAGGGCAAACCTTTTGACGGCAGGCCACATGCGGCTAGCGCGTTTGACATGCCTGATGTAATGTAGTGATAGAAAGACACAAACCAAAAATTCTAATGCAGGGATCAGCAACCTTTTTTGGGGCCTTTATTGATTCGTTAACTTATCAAAGGTCATTCATAGTTTCCTCTCTACTTATGCTCTTATTTTCTTTCTATGCATCTTATATTCGTTCTTTAAATGAAATATTTTCCACAAATAATTAATATGTCCCCAGTCTTGGGGGGGGGGGGGNNNGGGGGGGGGGGGGGGAATCAGAATAAATAAAATATGTATTTTAATACTAAATTATTATTTTTTAACATTGCAGATTATGACTGATCAAGGTTATTTTGGTCACAGTCGAATATTATTAGAGCTCACTCACTAGATATATTTTTAGGTTAGAAGAACCAAAGATCAACTATTAATGACAATGTAATTTTCTTAAGCAATCGACTGAAAAATGCCCCGAACTTTACCGGTTGCTCACCCCTGTTTTAATGGTATGGTTAAATTTAAGAACTCGACAAAACTCAAGAGAAAAGTATTGAAAAAAATTAGGCCTAATATAAATTAGAGATGGGTTTAATCCAATCTTTCTTGAATTTGAATCTTACATATTTAGAAATGATATCGGAGAAAATGAATCTTGGTTTTGTTTGAGAAGTTTCTTGAGAAAGTTTAAGAGAGGTTGAAAATATGCCATACTTAAAAGAACAGCGAGGAAAATTTTAAGTGAATTAATTATTTCCAAACAATTTTGTAGTTATTTTTTTATTGTTCTTTAGTATTTTGAAACCAAAATAAATTAAAAAATATATTCACAGCTACACAAGTTTGGCCAATTTACTTTACCAACTAGCCTACTATAAAAATTGTGACTTTCAAGTCAAGGCCTTTAAATTTGGATTTGAGATAACTTTTTGGGTATTCTTTTGAGTATCGAATGGTATAGAATTGGAACGTTTCTCAAATATTAATTTATAGGTGAGGTTTCAAAAACTACTTTTGCTAGTCAACTAAAGAAACAAACTCGAAACATAAAAAACCCCATAGAAGTAGGCCTACCTATGTGCTAGAATTGTATAAATAACTATTAGAAATATTTTACCCAGAGAGTGCAGAAAAAACAAAAGAATGCACAAACCCGAATATTTATCAGTCTTAGATATGAAAACCCATTAAAAAATACTAAATATTTATCCGTCCATATTACTTATTTTATGCAAAGTGACAAAATATCATTAAAAAAAAAACACGAAAAAATTCAGTCACAGTCTTGTTTGATCATACCATCTCTGTCTTTAGAAATATTTTGGTTGGCTTGATCATTTTCAAATTCGACAAAATCATCGAATAAACTTGGCCACGCTTCGGTATCATCGTAAGAGCTAAGATCTTCACCTACAACTTCTGAGAAATTGAGGAACATGTTCCAAGTGTCACGCGGTATACCTCTGACGTGCGGGTGGCTATCCAAGAAGAACAACCAACGAGACAGAATGGCTGGCTCGCGGACAGAAAACACTAGTCGCCACAGGCACACGGCCATCTCGGACGGTAGGATGCGTTGGCCGGATTCAGAGTCCAGCCCAAAACGAAACGTAAAGCGATACAAGTCCTTGAACATATCCGGGTTTTTAGCCACCTCCGCCACTACTTCTGGCAAACGAGCCTGTATAGCTTTGGTGGAGTCTGCCCTAAGAGCGCGGCAACCATTCACAAACTCCGGTCTTGTGAACCGGCACATCTGTTCTGCGTTAAACCGCCAGGCCAAAACAAGGACCTTAAACTCGTCTGGCGAGACGTTCAGATCAGCACAAAGACGCTCTATGCCATCGGCTAGCATGGCGTCTTCATTATTATCTTTATACTGTTCAAACAGGGTGTTTAGTTTTGACTCTGAGGCCTCCTTTCCTTTCCCCTCGCTAGCGCCTGTGGAGCGACCCAAAGGAGGGATCCTGCTGTAAAACGTCCGTGACATCTTTTCCCTATGCAAGCTGCCAAAGTTGTCACTTCCGACCACAGGGAAACCTGATATGCCCGCACTCTTGCTGTTGCCATTAACTTGAGATTCCACTACAGTCACGGGCAAGTTTTGAATATTTTGAGAGGAATGGAGAATGCCACACAATTCTTTCTCTATAAACACACATAATTACAAAAAAACAATTTATTTGATTTAGAATTGGATATATGAATTTATATACTGACACTGTACAATAAAATTGTATAACTTTTATGGTATTCAGGATTTAAAATTCTTTAAACGTTTTAATTATTACACATGAATATATATGAGTGTATTTTTTGGCTATTGTTTTTATGTCCTATTCAAAATTAACCAATTACAGTAAAACCTCATTAAACCAAACTCCTAGTCCAAAATGTTGGCTAAGCCGAACTTAAAAAAACTTAGAACTTAAAAAAAAGTGGTAAAAACAAACTAAGTCAAATTAAATATATTTTATTGTTTAATAAATTCAAAGGTTAAAGATAATTTTTAAGAAACACATGTTTTAGTAAGTACAATGTGTTTCCCATAGCTAAAAACTACTACAGTAGGCCTAATATAAAAATATGTAAATGTAAAACTAGAATATATATTACATTTTATACATCAAACAAATGTACATTTTATAAAACAAATTAAACTGTAACTAACATTTTTTTTGAAAATATTCTTCCCCTTAATCCAAACGAGCTTCAATCCTAATTAGCTCGGATTAAAAAGGTTCAACTGTAGCTCGTAGAATTATCACTACAGATTATTATTATTATTATTAGCACCGCGTCTTACTAACCGTTCGGGTTATACGCACTTACGCTAATGTGTAATGGTAGGGTGATTGTGAAATGAAATGGAGGACCTACAGTTTAACGTGGAATCCGAACCACGGTGGAGGCCTGGCATTCCTCACATTCACAAGATGTCTTGTCAGAGGTGAAGGAAGGGTTTGGTAATCAGATAAATCTTTGCCGGGACCGGGGATTGAACCCCGGCCGCCAGCATAGAAGTCTAACAACTTACCCCTGGACCACCAGGTCACCCATCACTACAGAGATTTATACAAACATTCATGTTACTACCAGTAGGGGTGGGTTGTACGTGTATTTACTAATTACGTTAATAGTTTTAGGAATTAGGGAGGTTATATTTATCAGAAGAGTACCTGCTTTTGCATGAAAGGAGAGCGGAAAACAATTTTGGAAAAACCACCCTCAGTACACCTGACCGAGATTTGAACCTTGATCTCCCACTCATTGGCAGTCTATCCTACTGTGAGAGTAGCACCTTAGACTATGCGGCCACCAAGGCGGGGTAAAAATGTTAAAAGATATTTTCCCCATCTGTATCAATTACATTCGGAGCAAGTGTTTGCGACACTTTGACTCACCTTCCTTGTCCTTCTCCAGGGAAGAGATTGTGGACGGGTTAGGAGGCACAGGGACTTTGAAGCAAGAAAAACAATTTCCCATTGGTTGTCCTTCGAAGATTGTCTAGTTCCAACTGGTATATCTTTGTTGATATTCATGAAGACGATTCCAGCTAGAAGGCCAAGTCCTACCAGGATCTATTGTCTGTCACCTTTCTTTGATGAACAGAATCTAGAAATGAATAGTATATAATGTAGCTAACATTTTAAACATTGTATTTTAAAAACATTTAAGAGCTTGATTAGGGTATAATTCAAACATAAAAATAGTGTTTCATTTTACTTTCCCCACTATCAATTAGCTTTGGGTTTGTTTCTAAAAGATACTAAATTATGTTTGAATTTATCTGTTGAAGATTGCAAATTCAGTAACAGAACTCAACATCATAGCAATTAGCAATCAAAATTAAACACTGTTGTAACAAGATAAGTTCCATTATTTCCATAAAAACTTTTGATTCAATGATTTATTAAAATATGCACAGTAAATAACATTTAAAAAAAATACTACAGGACATTAAAAAATCTCATGTAACAAAGTGAATGTTCTTAACTATGTTACAAAACACAAAACAAAGATTTATTTCAATTAACTTTAAGGCAACAAATTATTTAAAAATCCGAGAATTGAGGATGTAGACTACACATTCTTCTGGGTAACATATCATCTTAATTAATTGACACAAAAGTGATTCTGCCTTAAGATTACATGCTAAAATCGCTTGTTTAGAATAATAATGATAATTTTAATGTGATGTAAAACAATTGATGTACGTACATTGATTAGATGAGGGTAGATGTTTAGTAAAATGAAGATAGAATAGGTTTATAGACTTGTTTTTGTTTTGGTGTGTCATATTTTATTTTTAGAGTCTCTATAATCAAAATCAGGGCTGTGGAGACAGAGTTGGTAATTTTTTTAAGTCAAGTTAAGTTTTAAGCGACTCCGGCTTGAAAATAAAAACTTATAATATTATAATAATATTTTATACTTAGGGCTAATATTAATTGTAACTTAGATTGAACAAATTTATTCAAATATAAATTCACAATGTCGAAGAAGTTTTCCATGAAGTAATCTCTCCTGGAGCATTTTACTTCAGTAAATTAGTTATTACTAATTAATGGCCTACATTAGCAATTTCTGAAGGAGCCTTAAGTCAGACAGACCGTAGAAAAATAGAGGAGTTGGAGTCGAAGACTCGGTGTACCAACTCCACAGCCCTGGTTGAAATATTTACCAGTGGTGGATATAAGATAGTACCTAATCACGCTGTTTCCTTAGGGGGTAGGCAAGAAACTGAGCATATAGCTCAAAATACAATCATTTCGTACTTAATCCATCCTCACTAGCTTTCTCAACACTTTCCTATCCTTGCATACTCCCTTCGCTTCAACATCCATACACCGAGTCATACATGCTTATTTATTGTTAAAACTCTTAATGTTTCTCTTTTTCACACATTTGTCTACAACATTTAGCCACATCTTACATGGCCTACCCTTTCATTTAGATCCACATACTCTATCTTCATATATTTGCTTTGTCACTCGATCCGCATCAATCCTCTCAACGTGCCCAAACCAACGTAACACGCTTCTTTTACCTTGAGCTATTGGATTCCCTTTCAAACTGCACTCCTTCAGCCCCCATTCATTACTGACTGTCCATTCTAGTTTTTTCCACATACATTTCTAAGATATCACATTCCAATCGCATTCACCTTGCTCTTGTCTGAAAAACCCCTCACATCCATAAAATAATGTTGGACTTAACTCACTGTTTATTCTGCTACCTTTGCCTCATCCGATACTACTTAGTTCTTTGTAATAATACACATAAATTCAACTACTCTCTGAGATGCATTTACCCGTCTGTCGATTTTGCCATCCATCCTATTTTTACGGAACATTTTGAACAGATACACAAAACCATTCACTTGTTCTAACAGTTTTCCATTTAGATTAAGATGCAAACATTACTGATCTGTTATTATCAAAAACTATCATCTTAGTTTTGGAAGTTCATTCAGACAAAGATCCATTCTGCCTGTCGCCATGTTCAAACGATTTAATGTATTCTGCAAGTTGCTTTCCTTCTCAGTCATTAATACAGCATCACCTGCATATAGCAAACACTCTCACATTTACATTGTCCATTTATACTCCGACTGTGTCCTCACAGGCATACCTCATGCACTTATCCATGAATACATTAAACAACCATGGCGACTTAAACACAACCTTGTCTGACACCCTGAGAAGTGGTACGATTACCTTTCATGAGTCTACAATGATGCAGTATATATGATAGGGCCTTGGTGCAGTCTGTGAAGGTAATACTGTTTGTTACCTTTCAGGATAAACTAATGCACATCTGGCACTTTCTGGAATATAAACATGTACTACTAATAAAACTACTTGTCCTGTTATTGATCATTACCAATTTACCTTGACCTGTGCCTGTTAGCAGATCTGTCTACTATATATATCAATACCATTATTTAATTTATGATAACTTATAACTATACTTGTCCTTCTTTCCCTATTGAAGTTATTTTGACTATATACATACACCCCCCCCCCCTTTTGATATGTCTGCTTTGGAGTTAAATCTAACTTAACCTAACTTCTACCTAGTGTCATTGTCTAGACAATCAGTTTATATCTTCCTTGTAAAGAGTCCCATTTTCTTTTTATTCCCTGGTCACTTCCTACCGTGGTCAGTCGATATCCCTAGAGCGTTTGAGAGCTCCAACTCAGGATCACGCTTGTTTCCAAGCGAGCAGGGCTCTTCAAGTAAGGAACAACTTCTGATGTCTCATCTGTATCAACTTACTTTTCTTTTCCCCTAGCCAGTATTCCAGGCATCTCTGGTTCATCAGCGATACTCATTACTGGTATCCCTGAGACGCCTTTCCTCGGCTAGAGCTTTAGATATGTCCAGAGTCCATCAAAATCTAGTCCACCCTCCCTTTTATTCCACTTTCTGTGTTTTGTTTCACCAGTTTGTAAACATCTCGCCTAAGTCTGATGTTTCTTCTCCTTCTCCCTCGTCTTCACTTGTCATTTCTTCATCAGTTGTTTCTTCCTTCTGTTTTGTCTCAAGTCTTGATTCTGTCTTTGTCTTCTTTCTTTTAGTTCATACATGTGTCTGTCCCTTTCTACTTTCAATACCCTGTCCGCTATCTCATCAAGATAGCTCCACTGGTTCACATCCCTCCATATGTGGTATATGGTATTGGCCTGTATAGGGACTAGTAGCTCCGCTCTCTCTCTCCTTCCGTAAATATACATTCCAAGGTCACGTGTTCTGATGTCGCCTCTCCTGCACAACAGCAAAGACTGGTTTCACTCAAGTTCATCCTAGAGAGGTACGCTCGAAATGGGCCATGCCCTGTGATATAGTGGACAAGTCCCTGGGAAGGATGGAGAGGCTTCATTCTCAGTATTTCTTGTACGCTCGGAAATAATTGGAATGTCCTTCTACCTGTGGTACTCTCTTCCTAGTCTGCTTGCCACTCCTGCAGGAGGGTCTCTCTTATATCAACCTTGGTACTTACACCGTTAGTTGTTAATTCTATTACTTTGTCTAACTTCCCTTTTCTAAGGCAATATCCAGCGGCACTCTTTTGTACTTCTAAGTCTAGAGGCCAGACACCTAGGGTGACAAACAACACGTTTGTTGGTACTGTTTTGTAGGCTAGAGAAAGTCTCATGAGAATTTTCCTCTGAAGGCCCTCTGAGTTTCCTTTTAGCTCTGTCCCCTCTCAGTTGCTGTGCCCATTCTCCTACTCCATATCCCACTATGGACACAAGCAACGTCTGATGGTATAGTCTAATCAGTTTTAAGGGCAGATGGAACTTACGCTGCCCTATACTGACTATCCCATTCAGAGCCCGCAAGGCTTTCCCACATACGTTGTCCATGTGAGCTAGGAAGCTACACTTCTCATCAATCGTCACCCCTAGGTATTTAACCATTTTGCTCCTTCCAATTGTTTGTTCTGCTATCTTAATCATAGGATCTCTCTTAAGCACTCTCCTGAGCAGCATGTAGGTTGTCTTCCCCGGCGCCATGCTGAGCCTTACTTTCTTACACCATTTATCCAAGCCTCTCAGTACCTTATTACTTCCAGGTTCCTCCTTGAACTTGCCTCCACCACTATCAGCAAAAGCAATCATCCCCACCACTTCAGGGAGTGCTTCAATATCCAGCAACCCAGGCTCGGGACTAACGTCCCAAAATACTGGACCACAGATCGATCCTTGTGGGCATCCTTTTGTTAATTTTTTTCTTATTGTTATCCCCGGATAGTTTAGTTCTCTTAATCTCTTGAATAAGGCTCGCCACCAAAGGTTATCAAACACACCTGAGATGTCCACAAATATTCCTATCAGAAACCAGGCTAAAAGTAGCACAAATTGCATCCTCTGTATACCCGCCCTTCCTAAAGTCATACTGTTGAGGGTGAATTCCCACCTTGTCTCTGTGTTTTTGCAGTCTCTTACATACAATTTTCTCCTGCAGTTTTGCACATATTCATCAAACATATCGGTATGTACGACTTTGGGAGTTGCGGGTCTTTGTCCTCCCCTTTACTCAGAATTACCCCTTCGCTCTGCTTCCCCACATTTGGAATTCTGCCTTGAGCCAAGCACTCATTCATGAGCTGGGCCATAACGGGTGCTATCAGTTCATTAATTTCCTTAATCACTTCTAGCCTGATTCCATCAGGTCCAGGTGCCTTCTTTCTTTTCATTCCTACTATTAGCCTTTTAATCTCACCCCATGTTACTGGTTCCACTATCACATTTTCATTATTATATGCCATTTTAATATCCTGCCTAACTCTTTTATTCTCCTCATCCCCCTCCTCTGGATAATCATCAGGAAGCAACACATATATTAGTAACCTAGGCGATTCCTTCTAGCAGGTCATTTCTTCTTCTGGTTTCTTGAGTGTTGAAATGACAGCTAGGGGTCCGATTTTCCCTGCTGCAATCTGAAAGGGTACACCCCATGCATTCTTCCTCAATTCTTCTTGAACAAATCTCTCCCAGCTATCATTTTTAACAATCTTCATTGTATTTTCGAATTCTTCCTTCCTTTGCCGGTATATATTCAATAGTAGGAGTCTTCCTGCTGGTTCTAGGCATATTTGGTATTCTTGTCTTGCTCTCCTTGCATTCCCAAGTAGCTTTTGCAGCTGCTCATTCAATGGTCGATTTCCTACACATCTTGTGACTTCCTTCATAACTGGTATTACTTTCCTCATAGTTGCCTGCAAGGCCCACGTGAGTTCCTTCACTTTTAAGTTTATATTGTCTCTGTGTGACACAGGTTGCGTCTCTTCTTAACATTTCCCAATATGCTTTTTTCAGGTTGTAGAGGAGTCGTGTGCCTACATTTTCCCTGTCTACTTCTTTACCCAATTCAAAAGTTATCGGATTATGATCGCTGGACGTCTCATAATCATGCACTTGCCAACTCCCTATTAGGTCTCTTGATTCCACATTACACGAGGTGACATCAATGTTAGAGCTGACTCCTGCCCTTCCTACATATGTTGCAGGATTTCCTGGCTGGTTTACCACCTCCAGATGCCTTGATGTTGTTGTATTCTCTAGTAGTTTCCCCTTTTTGATATGCCCTATAGGTGACCTGGCGGTCTAGGGGTAAGGTGTCAGACTTCTATGCTGGCGGCCGGGGTTCAATCCTCGGTCCTGGCAAAGATTTATCTGATTACCAAACCCCCCCTTCACCTCTGACAAGACATCTTGTGAATGTGAGGAATGCCAGGTCTCCACCGTGGTTCGGATTCCACGTTAAACTGTAGGTCCTTCATTTCATCTCACAATCACCCTACCATTACACATTAGCGTAAGTGCGTATAACCTGAATGGGTAGTAAGACGCGGTGCTAATAATAATAATAATGATATGCCCTATACCATCTTATTCTACCATCTTCCCTGCTTATGTCATTGCTATGCCAGAGGGGAGATCTAACATTTGTATCCATCATTTATACAACTGATATATTAGGGAATGCCTTATCTATCTTTTCTATTTCTATATAAGGTTCTATTTCCTCTCAGAACTGAAAGTACATATTAACTAGTATTTATTTTTATTTTATTTATTTAGCACCACGTCTTACTACCTGTTTGGGTTATACGCTTAAGTACTAATTACACTATTGGATTAGGAATTCGGAAGGTTGAATTTATAGGAAGTGAACCCGCATTTGCGTGGAGGGAGAGTGGAAACCAATTTAGGAAAAACCACCCCCAGTTCACCTGACAGATTCGAACCTTGATCTCCCCGTCCTCGGAAGTCAAGCTCAACACGACTAGCGCGTTAGCTAACTACACCACCGAGGCGGGTGTAACTAGTAAACATCCATCGATCCCAATTCAAATTTCCACACATATGACCTTTTCATTGCAAAATTGATTAATCCTTGGTACTGTTATGTGCATGTTGAGCACTGTAACGACATTCATCGGTGCTTTCCCATTCAATATAATTCTGGTGTCTTTTGGCATATGCGGGATAATTTCGTTTCTGGTGCTGTAGGGCTCCTGTAGGCACACAAAATCCAATGCCTTTTCTTCCGCTACCTTCCTCACTTCTTGCATCACAATTACACTTTGCATTGCATTAATTTGTCCTATTTTGATTCCTATTTTCTTGTTTTCCCCCATTACAGATGGTACGTGTGGATGTAACATCTCGGCCATTTCTCTTTTGCATCGAACGCAGTGCAACCGCGTGCTTGAACGAGGTGCTTATAAACCTCTTCCAAATCCCACTCTTCCTCCCTTCTTTTAAATACTTTGTTTACAATTTCCCTTAATTTGGAAGTATCTGTGGGTAAATTTGACACTTTTAACTGTATTCTGTCCTGGGCCTCCGGTGTTGGAAACGTTATCGTGTTACCTTTCTCATGGTTTATCCTTACCAAGTGACGAAGAGCCAGGTTAAGGTTGTGATGTTCTTCCATCCTTGATAGCTGAAGGTTTCCCTCTAGCTTGGGATAGAAGTGCGGCACTACCATCGGTAATCTTCACGTCCCCTTCTTCTAGATGTGCTCAACTATTACAACTGCTTCTTTCCACTCCTTGGCATGCCTTTTTTGTTGTCACAAGTTGGTCCTTGCCCTCTCTTTCATCTTGTTTCACCTGTTCCTTAGTATATCCTACTCCTTCCCTCCACAGTTTCCACACCATTCCTTCTATTTTCTTCCTGTCTCTTACAATTTTGGCTTTATCTGCCACAACGACCGATGATATTGTTTTAGCCTTTTCCTCCAAACTTTATATTCCTAACCTTACCAATACTGGTTCCTTATTTGGGATGGATACCATTTCTGCTACAGTCTCAGTTAGTTATTCCAGTCTTTAATAATCCCCATTTTCCTCCATCCGAGTTTCCTTTGATTTATTATTTATCTTGTCTACCGCTCCTATAATACGGTAGTTCCCCTGTGATAGTACATTAATCACTGGGTTGTGTAGTTGTGCTATGTATGTAGAAGCTGCAGCAGCAGAGTCTCTTGTCGACCCGTAATAGCCATCCCAGAATTCATTTCCTGACCAGCTATTGCCATCCCATGCATAGCATGAAACCAGGAAACCTTGATTTTACATCTCTCCATACTTTTTGTACTTTTCACACTTTTCATACGGAGGCCTCTTGCTAGAAGTTGTTGTTATTGTTATTAGCGTCTTACTACCCGTTCAGGTTATACGCACTTACGCTAATGTGTAATGGTAGGGTAATTGTGAGATGAAATGGAGGACCTACAGTTTAACGTGGAATCCGAACCACGGTGGAGGCCTGGCATTCCCCACATTCACAAGATGTCTTGTCAGAGGTGAAGGAAGGGTTTGGTAATCAGATAAATAAATGCCGGGACCGAGGATTGAACCCCGGACCTCAGCACAGAAGTCCGATACCTTACCCCCTAGACCGCCAGGTCACCTCGTCATGTCATTGATATTTAGAGCATGATGGTGAAATATATGCAGCCATTACTCAATTCAATATTTCAGATGGGGTACCAAGAGAGGTAGGCCAAAAAGACTTGTTTGATTATTTTTCTTCAATGCAAATACACGATCTAAAGATTGCGGGTTAAATACCTCCCAAATTCACAAATATTACAGTGTGGTAACTGGGGTGGTTTTTTGGGTGAATTTTTTCTTCATTCTTTTTAGGTATTAAACACGCATTTTCTGAACTGATTATATATTAACACATGACTTGTAAACTAACAAACTACAACAGAACAACATCCAGCTCCCTGCCGTTAATTCATTACTGTGAACGGGCAAACCAATAGGCCCCCTATTTTACCAATGATGATTTCGGCCATGCCAGACAATGAACCCGGGACAGACACGCTATCGACCGAGCTAAAGTGTCAGACTTTTGGATGAAATTTCTCGTGTTTAACTAGCATCCCAGGTATGTGGCAAACCTGACAAAGTAAAAGAGGGCCTTTATTAAATTCCTAATATAAAAAAGAACTTTAGAGGAGTATTGTTACAATATTGTAAACATTTAAAACAATTATGTTGTGTTAGTTTTATTAATGTAAATAACAAAATTGAAAAATGGGGAAAAGACTAATTTTAACTCAAACTGAGTTAGTGCTGCCATCTGTTAAACAATCATGAAGCCTTTATAATGCAGTTTAAATTATGGTTTCGGGCCTAAAGAGGTTAGAGGTATATGTCATATTTGAATTAATCAAAAAAAGATAGTTTTTGCATAGGTCCTTATGGGGTTATAGATGTAAAAATTGTCTGGGAAAATGTTTGTATTGTACCATGGTGTCTACTCAACTTGACCAATGAAATCCCCAACTTTTTCCCTGATTTCCCCTGATCATTCTTTTAAATTTGTATTAAAATTGATTACTAGGAATTTAAAATATATTACACAGCTACAAACAAAAAAAATGACATAATTTACTGATTTAATGATTATTGTATTTCATATTTTGAGTAAAATATCATTTTCCCAGATTTGTATTGTGATTTACCAAATTCTCGGCTTATTCCCGGTTTTTCCCGATCACTTCAAATTCCCGGCTAATTCCCGTTTTCCCTGATTTTCCCGGATGGTAGACACCCTGTTGTACATGACTTTCTAAGTACACTTTAAATGGTTAATGCTAAAAAAAATATGATTGTTGTTAACAAAGTAACTTAGGTATACAATAGCGCACAAGTCTAAAAAACTGGTGTTGTGAGGGGACCTTTTAAGGGTGTCCAGCTAAACTATATTTTAATTTTCCTTGACTTTTAAAGTTTTCCAGAGTCAATTTCCAACTTTTAGAACTATTAGGCCTCTATATATACATATTAAATAGGTAGGCCCTACTGGTATATTGTAAACATACTTTTATTAAGATCACAGCTCGATGTACTAAAAATATTTTTAGAATGAAATTGTGTCACACTATGAAGGGACTATCTATAGTATAGGATTTCAGCCTAAAGCTATTGGGTAGTATGATACTAATGAACCAATAAAATATCTCCTTGTTTTTACAGAATGAGTGTGGATCGAATGAATAAGCAAATATGAAGGTAGAGTGTGTGTGTGTGTGTGTGTGTGTGTGGATCAAGGGGTTGGTCACATAAAATGTGGCTAAATGTTGTAGATGAATGTGTGAAAGAGAGAGAGAGCGATTAAGAGTTTTAAGACTAAAAGAGCATGTGTGACTCGGTGTATGGATGTTGTTGAAGTGAAGGAAGTATGCAAGGATAGGAGGGAGCTGTGGGGGAAAGTTAGTGAGGATGGATTAAGCACAAAGTTGTTTTTTGAGCTAAATGCACAGTTTCTTGCCTACCAGTAAGGGAACGGCGTGATTATGCTATGTATTAACAAAAATGGACAAAGGAATTTCTGGGAGAACCTAGAAAATTCAAGGAAAAGATTGGAAAAATGAGAAATTCCATAACATTTCCAGGCCTGGAAGAAATATTTTAAAATTCCAGGATTTCCAGGACATGTAGGAACCCTGAGTAGGCTACCGGTAAAAAAAAATAAAAATGAATTTACCTTGGTAATTCAATTTCTACCTTGAATTATTAAATCTAGCATTTTGTTTATTGGTTAGTAATGGACTAACATCTCAATTAGCTCACTAACCAAATTTAAACCATTCATGTATACTTAGCTCAACTTATATATATAAATAATTAAAGGATTATACCTTGTTTATTTTATTAGGTCGTGTGTGGCCTATTGGTCCAGATGTTTTCTATGGGAGTAAGTAAATTAATATACATTTATGTGGATGCAAATTTAAAGCTGGATAATGTTTAACTTGTCATGCTACTAATAATTTCCAAGCTATTGAAAAATAAATTGTGATAGCTTATTATGGGGATGTCTAACACCAAACCTTGTTTGTCAAATTTAGTTTTAACTTGCTAAAAGATTATTTGCATATAATTAAAGAGGAAATATTATGCCACAATTATGAAAAGTGACAGTACTTGACCTAGTAAACCGATGACGTATGTAAATGTCAATTCACACTTGCAAACAAAGACAAAGGCTTGAATAAATTGTTCTAGGCTTGGTAAATAGCTTAACTTCTTACCTACCTTTCGAAAATACAGGCACCAAATCTATTATTGATAAATCTTGTCACGTTAATGAATGTCTACCTATATCCAACATGAAATATTGGATATTAATACCGTATTGTGTATCGGGCCTTGTGTTAATTTTGTTTACCTTACGATTTCTATTTCCAAAGCCCATTTTATAATAAATAAATTTCTACTTTGAAAGGTTGGAAAACACTTAATGGATTGGTATGACTTGCAGCACATTACAATTTATATAAATAAGAAAACGCATTCAAATAAATTTGTATTATCTATTTTGACATAATAAATTATCCAAAGCTTCTTTAAAATTCATCCAAACTATACTGGTCACTGTTAAAAGTATAAAGACAAAGATAAAGACTGCGAGGATACTACGTTTACAAGGACCTATTCTAAAATAGTACTAGTGAACCTGGATTTGTTAAGTACACAAACTGGGCCGTAAACAAAGTTACGAAAAGTAGATTTTAATTGATAAAATACGGGAGTCGATGTTTGGCATCAGTAGTGGACGGACGTTTTTTCATTGAAAATTCAGTTTGCCTGTTTTGATGTTGTATTAGAGACAGTGGCATCTATCAGTGTTGTTGGATACGGTAGATTCCGGCGACGAGTGCAATTTTGATTCGGCAATGACAACTATACTGAAACATCTGACAAAATTCTAAAACTAGTGCCATAGGTTTAAAATCGGGTCGTTCAAGATCACCGTCTAGTAATCAAATTATTACGAAAGCGAAATCTAGTGTAAGGCGTGTTGCGTTCAAACCAATGGGGCAGGCGTAAGCCAAAATTCCCAGAGTAGTTAATGTCAAGGAGAATCAAATTGGGGCAATTGTTTTAGATGACAGTATAGCAGTCAAAATAGAGGATGTATTTAATTCTTCTAATGCAGGGCCGTACAAATTTACATGTTA
Source organism: Timema douglasi (assembly GCA_901482245.1). Lineage (NCBI taxonomy): Eukaryota > Metazoa > Arthropoda > Insecta > Phasmatodea > Timematidae > Timema > Timema douglasi. Next base: position 132,869 of record CABEEJ010001293.1, on the reverse strand, counting down.
AAATACATCGAAACTTAACATTCAGAATCTACATCGAATGAAAACGGGAAAGGGATTATTTCCTAAGTATAAGAGTATATATAGCTAGCATTGTTCCGGCAGGAAAAAACCAAATTGTTGTGGAATTGTTATGTATTAAAGAAGCTAATAGTCTTACGGCAGATAGGTAACTGTATGATCTTTTGAAGGTCTCAGTTGACAAGGTGGGTCGTAATGAACATCGGATCAGAGTTATTCATAATATTCCACTCGAATTTTCGGGGGAATTTATTAAGGAAGATTTAGAGAAAGAAAGTGAATTTTCAATATTGCAAGTACGACATTTCAATAGGTGCAATCCTGATACACCTGAGCGGTTTGATCCCTCTAGTACAGTAGCAGTGAATTTCGAGAGCAAAGAGCTACCATCTTATGTTGTCATGTGTTTATCTAGGGTGGAGGTCAAGCCCTATGTTTATCCAGTGACGCAATGTCACAATTGTTTACGTGTGGCACATCTCACTGTCAACTGTCGTAGTGGAGGGCATAGGTACACAAAGTGTGGAAGAATGTCTACAAGCAACTCTAAAATGTGTTCACTGTGGGGGGCTCATTTGGTGACCGATCGAACTTTTCCCAAGTGGATGTGACAGCGTTAACTTAAATCTACAATAGATCGTTGAAATTTGTCGTAACGGGAGGTTGGTCAGGCTGTGGACCACAACTCTCCCTTCAAGCTGCGCTATGCAACGAGAGGGGCCCAATTTGTAATGGGCAATTCTTAATTCCCAAATATGCCAATACGGCCACGCAATGTAACGTCCTACGCGGCGACTCTTTCGAGTACTCCAGCACAGGTTGTTGGGGATATGGACGTGGATTCTTCAGGAAGCTCTATCGAAGGAACATTAGATGATATAATAAGTAAGGGGGTGGAACAAATGGTTTCTAAAGTGGTGTCGCTCCTTGTAACCATGGCTTCCTCAGTGCCAGGGGAGTTGTACCTGCCAAATTTTAATGGCAACAATAACAGGGAAAATTTAAAAGTTGTTAAGGGATGTGCGACACTTTAATAACCATGATAGTAGATCTACTAGGATTAAAGCATGTAGTGGTGTCCAAGGTAGCCTTGTCTGAGTTAGGTATATGCTTGTTTCTGTTTTTATGGTTAGTTATTTAAATATGATCCAATGGATTTCTAGACACATCAGGAACAAAAAAGCGGACCTTGAGCAATTAATTTATTTTCATGATATCCATATAGTAGCGTTAAGTGAAACATAGCTCAGGTACCATGATAATTCTGTTATATATATATATATATATATTTAGTTTGGATAGACCTTTCCGGGCGGGAGGTGTTGCGCTGTTAATTAGGTCGGACATTTAATTTGTTGAAATGAGATCGGGCAGTTTTCAATATCCTTGGGAGTTTGTAGGGCTAAATAGATTTTCCACAGATGGGAAATTTTCAGTTATATCTCTATACAACCCTATACCGTATAATTTCGATAATAATTTATGAAAACAATTTTTTGCAGGTCTACCGTCCCCGGCTATTATCTGCGTGGACATGAATGTGCACTATGTGTTGTGGGGCTCCCCTTACATAGATCGTTGTTGGGTAACGATTCATGAAACTTTAGCGGTGTTACCTCTTATTATATTAAATACAGGGACGTTTACAGGACTTAACATACCTCCGTATCCTAACACGTGCCAAGATGTTACTTTTGCATCCCCTAGTTTTGCACCATACTTAGCTTGGGATACAATTGCTGATTCAATGGGTAGTGATCATCTGCCAATTATTTTGACAACAGACTTTAAGGTCCCATATAACTATAAAACTGTTCCTCTGGAGAGGTTATGCAACTATAAAAAAGCAAATTGAGAATTATATTCGACAAAAGTGGAGTTAACAACTGAAAATCTAGCGGTGGACCGTGATCCTTTAGTACAGTATGACAACTTTGTTAACACTCTACAGAGCTCACCTGATGCGGCAGTACCAACCTTACATAGTGAGGGTCATAGGATAATTAAACGCTGCCCGTGGTGGGCAGAAATACGTTCTAAGGCGATTGCTCAAAGGAGGTTATCATTATATACTTTAAAACAAAGTTTTAACCTGACAAGCTATGAAAGCTACTGTCGTACGGCAGCTTCTACGAGGTGAACTTTGCTACGCCCGAAACGTGATTCTTTACGTTTACATCGCGAGTCTCTTTCCCCCCATGTATCTTTGATATAGAATCAAATGATTCAAGGGTATTTTTACAAACTTCGGGATCCCTGCGGTTAACTTAGAGGCATGGGCAAAGTCGTTCGCTTGTAGTGTGATACCGTGTTCAGTTATGTGCACCCCATTGGAATTCCCCAATTCGGGTGTTCCTGAGCTCGATAAATGTTTTACTGGCAGTGAATTAAGGGCAGCGTCGAACCGAGTGCGACACACGACGGTTGGTCCTTTGGTATATTGACAAAATTGTCGTCTGATTCACGACGAGTGCTGATAGAGATATTTAATATTCTGTGGGAGGAGGGGTTAATACCATTGGCATGGAAAATTTCCTTTCTGATTCCTATTATAAAACCAGGTAAAAGTGCGAAGTTAACAAGTTCTTATCGGTCTATTGCACTCTCGTCCTGTTTTGGTAAAATCATGGAATACTTAGTTAAAGCCCGTTTGGAACAATTTCTAGAAATGAACGAACTCCTTATCCTATGCAATTTGGGTTTAGAAAGGAACGTTCCACACTTAATAGCCTCTCTATATTAGTTTCCGATATTCAAATTACTCTATCACAAAACTCATTTGTATCAGAATTTTTCCTCGATATACAGGGCACGTAAGATAATGCCGATCATTCTCTGTTGATTGATAAACTTTTTCGCCTGGGTGATTCTAACAAAATGTGTTATTGGTTAAGCTATTTAGTTCAGAATAGATAGTACATTGTAAAGATAGGACAAGCTAGATCATCTTCTCGAACTCAACAAAGAGGCCTACCACAGGGATCAGTATTCAGTCCTCTGTTATATACAGTTTATTCGAACGATATTGATAACTCTTTTCCGTTTGGTATAACAACTTTACAGTATGTGGATGACGTGGTAATGTACGTTAGCTCTTGTAACTTGTCAGAGGAGGTGGGTAAGTTACAATCAATGTTTCCTTTTCTTTCAAATTGGCTGACAGCCCACTTTTTGATTCTAAATGTTATGCCGCAATCTTCACCCGACATAGAGTGTGAAATAACTTAACTATACTAGTTTATGAAGGGCGTCGAATTCAGGTACAACCGACGGTACAATTTTTAGGCATACCACTAGACATGAAGGGCTCTTGGCTCCCTCATTTTTTTGAATTAACTGGGATATGTGACAGGTTTATAAATACTATGCGATCAGTGGTGGGTGCCTCTTGGGGCTCTCCCCCATATACACTGTTACAAATGTACCGTGGGCTTATATGTTATCGATTGGAGTATGGGTGTTTTTTATATCACACTGCATCACGATCTATACTAGCAAAGCTGGATAAGATCCAATATGCGGCTTTAAGTCTGTGTCTGAGCGCTTGTAATCCATCACCAACCATTGCACTCCTTACTGAAGTGGGAGAACTCCCCCTATTTCTAAGGCGCCGCCTGTTGGTGGACAAATTTTTTTTATGAAAGATTGTTCAACCTAGAGTTATCTGCGGTGCAGACTTCAGATCCTTACAAATTATGCTCAGCCAAAACAATATTGGTTAAAAAAATATTCCCATCTGTGGTACATAGATTTTTGGGTTTGAATGAACTGCGTCTGTATATGTTTTCTCTTCCATATTCTGTACAACGTATCACTGTGGGGCATGACGCCCTTTGGGACATGCCAGTGGTGTTATCGGTTCTTCTTTCAGGAGTAAAAATAGTTACCCTTCCAGTCGAACAGAAGTTAAATGAAGTAAGGTATATGAAGGAAAGATGGAGTAGATATAGACTTATATTTACAGATAGTGCTAGGAGGAGAGGGAAGCCAGCCCTAGTGAGTGCGGCCTTCTATAACAGTAGTATTAATTATGGTCAGACATATAGACTACAATCTGACACGTCATTATTTACAGTGGAATTATTTCCTATTCTACAGGCATTGAAATATATATATTATCTTTACGCTCAGCTTTTAGTGGTATTATGCGACTCCTGTAACCCTTTGGAGTCTATAAGCGGCTTGTCAGATTCTCCATCACACCCAGTGATAATTCAAATACTCGAAGAGTGTGCCTCTCTACGAGCTAGGGGCTACGAATTGGGGAATCAATGGATTCCTAGTCACTTGGGTATAATGGGTAATGAGAGTGTAGATAGTTTGGCAACTAGTGTAAATTTACTTTCCATTGTACATGAAATCCCGCTACAATACAACAACTTTGTATCGAGGGTAAAACTCAGAAGTCAGGTTAAACGGAGCGAATGGTTGGAGATTACATGCCAGCAGAAAGCAAAATGGTACCATTGTGTATGTGGTATAAAATTAGGTACACCATGGTTTTCGGGAGTTAAGGGCACTCGTAAGTTTATATGTACAATAATCCGCCTTCGGCTCGGGCACACCTATACGAAAGGCATACTTTATTTGATGCGCCAAGTTCCGTCCTCACATTGTGTAGTTTGCCACGTTCCTGAAACTTTAGATCATATATTTATGACTTTTCATGTATATCAGTTGGCACGGGTAGATTACATTCTTAATTATATTATACTTTCCTTTAGCTAGTGTATTACACTTAGACAACTTTATTTTGTATAGGTTGCTGTTTAATTTCCTCCTTATTATAAATATGTCAGTGTAGAGGCGAATAAAATATGTCTTCCCGGTTATCTCATAGACGAAATTCGTGTTGAGTTAGGACTAGTTTATGTGGGTCATATTTGCATTGAACGCATGGGAAAATCAAGAACGTAGCATGGGGAGTGAATCAAATACAAGTATTCCTAGCTTATTGAAGAAAATGTTTTCAGTGCCATTGAATAAAGGAAAAAAATATATAAAATATATAAATAAGTTTAAGCTCAAGTGTATCAAAGCCATACAAATTAACACTTAATACCACATAAAAATAGGTATATATGTAGTATTAAAATATTTTTTTTTAATTTACAGTAAGTATAAAATACTTGTTGATTACTAATCAAAAAGTTAAAAATATTTGTTTATAAAGAGCAAAGGGTCATGTGATTAATACCAACATAATTAAAAACAATAATTATTTATTTTAAATTTCAAGCTATGACCTATTGCTTTAATAACACTGCTTACCCAGAGAGTCACATACTAACATATCAAAGTACTATTTTTATATTTGTTGTACTTCATACACATTTCTGTTTGTAATGTTCTTTGTTTTACAGTAATGGAGACGTAAAATTAAAACTTGAGATTTTATTTTTTACTTAAAATTTGGTGAGTGTCAAGTTATTATTTAGGATTCTCAAATCACAATTATAATTTAAATGTCTTAAAACTTAATTTATCATTTGATAATTCAAATCAATCAAAACTCTTGTTTCCACTTGGAATACCGCAATATTATTTAGTCTACTATCAAAATAATATATAATTTGTATCTGACTTTTAATTAGATGATTTTGCCCAGGTAGAGTCTCTAAGGAGATGGTAGTTACCTCACAAATACAATTATTTTCTGTTATTAAATAGTAATATTAAAAAACAAACCATAAGAGCTACCTGCTGTTATCTGGTTTACAAAATGGTGGTTTAAAGTAATGTGCAAAGTAGTCAACTCGTTATTTCTGACAAGTCATATCATCAGTAATAATTGTTTATAAAAATGTAGCACACCTTATTTTATACCTACATTTTATGATCTTTCTTCAAGATAATATTGAAATTTGTGCAAGAAGTATCATTAGTACTTGGGTAACATGTCTTGTTTTAAAAATATAACCTAACCTATAGAACAAATGCTTATTATATTTAGATAATAAAGTGTCAAAAGCACCATAAAATATTAGCTTCATCTTGTGATATTCTGGCTAGTTTTCATATAATTTAAACATTTCTTAATTTTACTATTTTCAAATAATTAATGAGTTTTATGTAAAACTTTTTTGTTTTTTGTTTTACCCGCTTCGATGGCCGCATGGTCTAAGGCACTACTCTGGCACTAGACTGGACTGCCGAAGACTGGGAAATCGAGGTTCAATCTCGGTTGGGTGTACTGAGGGTGGTTTTCAACTTTTCCCCATGCAAATGCGGGTACACTTAATCTAAATTCAACCATCATTCTTAAAACCACCAGTGTAATTAGTACATAAAAATGTATATTTGCTCACTTAAAACCTTTTTGGGAAAACCACCCTTGGTACACCCAACCGAGATTCGAACCTTGATCTCCCCATCATCGGCAGTCTAGTCTATTATGAGGGTAGCGCCTTAGACCACGCGACCACCAAATCGGGTGAAATTGTTAATCTTACACTATACATCCGTGGGTCTCTCACATGATAGACTGAAGAGAAGGTTAGTGCATACACAGAATCACATGTTTTCACACAAAACAAATTAAATATGTTTCAGCATTGAGCATGGCTGAATTAAATTTATGATGCTTAGAGCAATGCTGATCCCTTAAGATTATACTGAAAAGAGTGACCAAATAACAAAATCATATGTGCTTCAGAATGTTTTTACTGGCAGGCCTAAATGTTTACCCGTCTAGGATTTCTACCCATTTGTTTTAAGATGTGATTGTTATTTGTTAAACTATGCAACTCAACAACTCTACTTTCTCATATAAATAAATTACCAAGACAATTGTGTTATGAATTACATCAACTTAAACTTAGACCAGTAGTTAAAAACTGTGGTGCTGCACACAATACCACTGCCGCCAACTTGCACAAATTTTCCATAGTATGTACGAAAATTTATCTAGGCTTAAATACTTTTACGATTTCATGGTAGCTTTGATTACTTTGTGTTGTTTATGAATCAACTAAATATCAATATTGGATTTTTAAAGTTTATTTACTGTAGCGACACTCGATAAGTTACTTGTAAAGTGTGCATCCATCATTCACTTTAATGTGAACTTTTCGTAGGCGTACTCAGCGTTGGTGCTATTGTATCCTTACTAGCCAGAAAATATAAAAAAAGGGTAAAAGTGGGGGTGACAAAAGAACATAATACCAGTAACTAATTCTTTTTTTTTAACCATGTCATTGAATATTCCAAAGGTACCTAGCGGTTTATGTAGGCTTGAGATCCTGCCACAACACCTCATGCTCCAATTTTTCGAACTAAGACTTGGTGTGAACACGGACTTGGATTATATTATTTTTACTTTTTTTTTTTACATCCATTACTATTGGTGACCTGGTGGTCTAGGGGTAACGTGTCGGCTTTCTGTGCTGTGGTCTGGGGTTCAATCATTGGTCTCGGCACAGATTTATCTGATTGCCAAACCCTTCCTTCACCTCTGACAAGACATCTTGTGAATGTGTGGAATTCCAGGCCTCCACCGTGGTTTGGATCCCAACTGTAGGTCCTCCATTTCATCTCACAATCACCCTACCATTACACATTAGTGTAAGTGCGTATAACCCAAACGGGTAGTAAGACGCGGTGATAATAATAATAACAACAATAACGACGACGAGGACGACGTCGACGATAATAATAATACAGCCATTACTGTTTTCATTACTGTTTTGTGGCCACTACCGGCTTGTAAGGCCTGTCGTAACTTCATATGCCTTATAATAAAACTTAAGACTAGGACAGGCACAACACCAAGTCAATTTATCAATATGAAATTTTTGGCCTTGCTGGAAATTGAACCGGTGATCCTTAGCTTATTAGGCAGACACGCTAGGCCTACCGACTAAGATAACGGTATTACATCATTATGAGCTTAAAAAATAAGTTTCCTTCAGCCGGTGATGAACATTATAATATATGTTTTTGAAATAATGTTATAAAAATAAAAAAATAATTTTTTCTTGTTCTTAATTTATCTATATTAATTGTCTAAAAAGTTGAATGTTGATCCCACTTTCTAGTCTTCCAACTGGCACCCCCATCAACCACAGCCTGTGCATGCTTTGGATTTTGTTAGTGAATAAAAACAAGTTGTTGAGCATAAGATTTAATTTTTATGCAATAGTTTTGTTTTTTCCTAGCCAGACTGAAGTTTCCAAATTTAAAAAAAATGGAAATTGTATACAGGAATCTAGAGTTTAGTTTGTAATTATATAAAAAAAATTACGATTTTGAAGAAAAAGAAATAAAGTCTTCTGTATTAAGATTGACAGAAAGCCTGATTAGGTACTTATTTTATACCGTGATTAATGGGCCCCGACGGCTTTAATTTCAATTCTAAAAGGGATGGGTTGGGAATATACTTGTGTTATTATGTCTATAAATTTTAGTCATATTATTATGTTACTTAATAATAACCATTTGTATATTCTCTATAGTAAAAAATTATACAGACCATGTAAATTTACTATTAAATTCAGGGTGTCTACCATCCGGGAAAATCTAGGGAAAACGGGAATTAGCCGGGAATTTGAAGTGATCGGGAAAAAAACGGGAATAAGTCGGGAATTTGGTAAATCACAACAAAAATTCGGGAAAATGTTATTTTACTCAAAATATGAAATACAATAATCAGTAAATTATGTCATTTTTTTGTTTTTAGCTGTGTAATATGTTTTTAATTCCTAGTAAACGATTTTAATTCAAATTTTAAAACTTATTATTATTATTTAAAAAAAGATTAATAGTAAAACGAAGGTGGAGGGAGGGGGGCGGTGAGTTAGAAGGATGTGACATAATTTTTTATTTGGGAATTTTAGGAAATCATCAGGGGAAATCAGGGACAAGGTCGGGGATTTCATTGGTCAAGTTTAGTAGACACCATGAAAATTGTAACACTGGAAAAACATTTTATGCTTATCATATTCATTTATTTATGTTTGTTACTTTTCAGGTTATAAGTAATGAAACCCAATATAAAAACTTAAGCATGGTGTAAGACATAAAATGTCTGTACATTACAAATTTAAATCTGCACTTGAATATGACACAGTAACTTTTGACGGTCTGCATATTTCGGTGCGGGATTTGAAGAAGTCGATTCTTCACCAGAAACGAATTGGGAAAAATACGGACTTTGATTTGCAAATAACCAATGCTCAAACAAAGGAAGGTGAGTTTAGAATTTGGTGTCACTGCTTGCTGTCTCTTGTATTGTGTGCTCCTGCTTTTTGGTTTGTCATGAACATTTAACGCTTTAAAAACCTTGTAGTAACCATTAGCTCTTGGCTGGATTGACAATCTTTTTTCATTCACAGACCTCCAATGTTCCTACCTGTCAAATTATTTTATCCATTTTATAAATTATGAATAGGTTATCTTTTGAAGTATACTAGTTACTGTAACTTAATTTTAGACAAACAAGCTATTTTTTTGTATTACTAAAACATAGAAATTTGTTTTAAATATTTATTAAAACACTTTAGAATTAAAGAGTTGTTTAGGCACACAAACAAATTAAAATTATTTTCATTGTGGAGTATTTTAAGTTTATGAAGTTGATTCAAAAATCAAATTGAAGGCCTACTTTTACTGTAATAATATGTAGTACAACAATCAATATTTTCTGTTTACTACTATATTTTTGATCTTTAATACAGCTATTAGGCATGGGTTTGTCAGGAGAAACACAAGAGCAAGATAAATGTGGTTGAATGAGATATTTAAGAAATGTATGTGGAAAAAGTTGTATGGACAGTTGGTAATGAATGGGTGCTGAAGGAGTGCGGTTTGAAAGGGAATACAGTAGGTCATTGTGAAAGAAACATCTTATGATGGTTTGGGCATGTTAAGAGTATGATTGTGAATCGAGTGAAAAAACAAATATATGAAGGTTGTAGGATTTATATAATATTGGGCGGGACTCCAATAGTTAAATTACATATAGGCCCTCGGCTATGTTGTTCCGTACAATACTGGTAGGCACTGGCCTATTTCTACGAGACCTCTGGGTGACGTCAGGATGGCATAGAGAATTAAAAGAAAATGAATATATATTACATTTAGTGATGTTGTCTATACTCAGAATTATCGGTTAGAAAAAACAATGTTGTGGAGAAACTTCTACATTCATTACATCATAACCCACAAATCAAAACTTTACCCCCTTACAATTTACTCTAATAGGTGACGATGGTGATGGACAATAAATCATCCTAAAACAAACTATCACTAGGCCTGAGCACTTTATATACAAAAGTTCAAGCTCATTAAAGAATATAATTGACCAAGAAACCTTAAAGTCACGAAAAAAAACTAAGTTAATTATAAGTGCTCTGATTTGTCCTTTGGCGACTTTCAATTCACTCACAGTCCGTCACATATTCCCTTGAGTACTTGTTCATCTAACGATCGTTACGGTGACCAGCTGTTGAGATAACTGTCCGTTTGGTGGTCCAGCACACGTATTTCCACAAAGTCCAGCGATACAAATAGCTCAAGAACACATATCTTTCCAGCGATTATTTAGGTACCTCTGAACATGCGTCTAATACTTATCAAGGACACTCTAGGGCTCTTTTAGATAGTTAGCTTCCACCACAAGCAATATTTTCCTTGCCACACGATTATTTTTCAACCTCTAGCATTCACGAGCCATCTCCAGTCAAGCGTCTCTCTCTCTCAAGCTATTTTTTTTTTTTTTACTACAATACTTTTTGTCTGTATCTATCTCTGCCAACTCACAAATGGCAATCCTCCTAACTACACAACCACACAATTAATTTATTTAAGTAAACTATGAATTACATATACACACAAACTGGTTTAGTTATGAATAATTATGATTGCTATTCTTACCAAGAGATACGAGTAAACATTTACTCGGCTCAAGGAGTATTATGTGTGGATGGAAAGTTGGAAATCCTCTTATTTGCAAAATATAACATCCTTCCCTTCTGACTCAATTAGACTTTTTTTTATTTATATTATAAACATATATACGTATTACCCAAAACCGAAAAGATCAAAAAGATCTCCTGCCTTGGGTTGGAGGTTGGCATAAGAAAAATCACTTACAGATGCCCCCAGCGCATGTTTCGAATACCTCGTTTTAGGTTGACCTTCGAACACTGGGGAGTTCAAAATCATGGGTTTGTTAGTGATTGCTCATTGTTCCAATCAATTTGATGATGATATCCAGGGCTTTAAAGAAAAAGCATTGAAAGTCCCTCTTGTGGTTCCATTTTCATTGTTCCTTGAAACAGTTGCAAGTGATTCTTTTAGTGTCACTTTAAAACAATTTTTATTTAAACATAGATATTTAAAAAAAATACCCCTTTCTCATTGATGCTCTACTAACATTAATATGTAGACTCTAATATCTCATTCAATATTAATATTTTTATTTAGATTTGCAACCAACACTAATTAAAGGTGATTTTCGAGATAATATTTTTACTGTGATTTTACCATCTTTCTACACCAATGCTGATGCATATCCTTACTCATTAGGGCCTACCCTTTATGTTCAGTCATTAATTGTATGTGTGTTAAATTTTAATTAAAAGTATAACCAACTTAGACATTTAATTGTATTCATAGTTTTATTAAAATCTAACCTATTTTTATGCCGGCAAAGTTGGCTCAGAGCCAAGACACTTGACTCCTACAGTGGAGATCTTGGCTCAAATCCTATCTGGATTCACTAGTGTTAAAACGTGAAGCACCCAAAATATATTCATTTAACTGCCCTCTTCATTTTTCTGAAAACAGCACAATCTTATCCGAGAAACAAAGCCTTAAGTTAATGAATGTATGAATACTCTTAAATGTCTATGATAATGATTAGTTACAAAATGAAATATTTTTGCTGTTCTAATAGAGCTTGTTTATTTACTTTACATACAATTTATAGCTACAGTCATAATTTGTTAAGTTTGCATCCTGTAGGGTGGCGCGAGTTGGCAACTTGTGTTCCCTCTTTTACTTTTAGTTCACATTCTTTCTGCATGTATTGTTAATGTAGGGGGAAAACAACTTGAATGACCTTTGTATGTATAAGAGTTCACTTTGTATTTTCGCCGAAAACTGCACGCAATCTTTTTGATTTAGTTTTACACTTGTTGTATATTTCTTTCATACTATCTTTGTCATGGTAGTGCCTTGCATTTGAGGGACTAAGCTAGTGGTTCATAATGTTTATTACTGGTTGTGGGTTTTTTTAGTAGATAAAATTGACATATATATATTTTTTTCATGTATGTTATTGATTTTTTTTAAAATAAACTTATTTTTTTACAAAATTGAGCTTTTGATTTCACACTATATTTCTTTAATTAAATATATTTTAATTGTTGGTTGGATAAAATCAATTTTTTTTACTTTTAAAAATCTAAATTATATTTTTTGTTAAATTATTATCACTATTATTTAGTTGTTTTAAAAATAAATTTTCTGGGTTTACTAAAGTATTTTTTTTTATAATACCTACATCAGGTCCCTTAAGTGTGATACTTACTTTGAATTATTTTCAGTATATACAGACGATAATACTCTGATTGCTAAAAACACGTCCCTCATAGTTGCAAGGATCCCTCTGTCTGCGCAGCAAAAGAAAGCATGGTAGGTACCCGTTAATTGAACCTTGCACTTTTTTTTTTACTAAACATAATTTTTTTGTTTTAAGTTTGGCTAATTTTTTTCTTCTTTACTTCAAATTACATACCTATTTTCCTAATGATTTAAGAAAGCTTATTATAATGGTATAATTTTTATGTGCTTGCAAGTTTTTTCAAAAATTATTATTCTTGTTTAAGTTGTATACTACATTTTTTTTTCAAGGACTTAACATAATGTACAGTAGCCCCATGGCTTCTTTGGTGCTGATTGAAGGCTCACAGCTGACAATTAAAAGCTTTGAAAAGTTACCAGACCAAATTTTGTGTTCATATGCCGAACCATATGATCTGCAAAAACATGTGTTTAGCAGCTGTCACTTCTGACAGTCAAAATGTAGGTATATACCTAAATATTGACTGTCAGAAGTTAGCTGTGAGCTCTCAGTCAGCACCAAAGAAGCCATGGAGCTACTGTAGGCTATAAGCGCCTGGGACAACACTTATAATATATATTTTTAACACCGCATCTTACTTCCTTTTCAGGTTATACACCTATGTACTAATTTCACTAAGGGGTTTGGGATTAGGAGGGCTTAATTTGGATGAAGTGCACCCACATTTGTGTGGAAGGAGATTGGAAAGCCATTTAGAAAAACCACCCTCAGTGCACCCGACTGGGATCGAACCCCGATCTACCTGTCTTTGGCAGTCTAGTCCAACACGAGATAAGCGTGTTATACCATGCGACCATAGAAGTGGGTCACACTTATATTTTGATTTACCTCTCGATCATCTCAGTCTTGCCTCATTGGCTTTTAGTGCCAAATGAAGGCTAAATCCTTGATTTCATTTGTATTTGAACCAAAGCCTCTAAGAGGGGTCGTGGACATTTTCTCGAGTAAATCACTAAATCAACTTTTTTTGTTTACAGTTATAGGATTGGTTTTATTGATATCAAAGAAGTGGTTTCACTTTGGCTGTATTGTTAATATTTTGATCACTTGATTAATTTTTAAAACTTGCGTAAATGGTTTTAAGGCATCAAGTCTGGATTAGACACCAAATAGTCGATGACGGTAGTGTTTTTGTAGCGCTGCATCTTACTATCCTTTTGGGTTATATACTTAATCACGCTATTGTGTTAGGGATGAGTAAGGGGGAATTTTGGGAAAGTGTACCTGCATTTATGTGGAAGGAGACTGGAAAACTATCTAGGAAAAAAACCTACCCTCAGTACATTCGACTAGGATTTGAACCTCGATCTGTCATCAGCAGTCTAGTCTATTGCGAGAGAGTTGCTTCAAAATGGCGGTTCCCAAATTATGGTAAGTACAATTATTCCCAATGGTACATCGTGAGAAGCCAAACAAAACAAACAAATTAATGTCGTTAAAAAGATGGGATTTCACCAAATCTTATAAATATACAACCAAGTTTAACTGAAAGTAAAATAGATGTAAACAATGGTTAGAGGGGTTGCAGCACTGATTCAAGCTCAGACAGCCATGCAGTCTATGGAGCACCATTAAAACTTTAGCGAAGCAGTAAATATTCAGCATTATAATGATGGTACTTTATTCAAAAAGTTAGTTTTCCCATAGTCTCTAGCGCCGATAATGTGTTTACAAAATTACCCTACTCATCTCTACCTCGTTGATGAAGCCACCAAACAACATAGGAGTTAAAATGTTTGAACTTATTAAAATTTAAGCTTACAACTTGATTTGTTGTTTTAATATCAACTGTATTTTGTTTCAGGGACAGATCAGAGTCTGGTCAGCAGCTTCAAGGAGTTTCTAAAAATGTAAGTTGTGCTCCTATTATTTTGACAATACACTAGAGGGATGATTGCAGGGTTGCCACGTAAAAATACTGGAATATTTGCTTATTTGGGATATTTAATAGATAAGTTTAGAATAGTAGGGCTTAGGTTGGACGGAAAAGTGAACTGAAGAATTCAGCACGCTGATTCAAACATGTCTTATTTTAAATAAGGGTTGTGAAGCTACACAATATGTATTACTCATCATTCATCAATAATCATGTTTTAAACATAATTTGCATGACTTCACACTAGTCATTTTTATGAAAAATGGAATTTTATTGCTCTTTTATCTAATCTAAGCTGCCTGGAAAAATGGGAATTCCTTCTGTAAACCACAAGGAATTTGGTAGTAAGAAAACAACGGCAAATCTGTGATCGAGACACATGAGGGTGCTGTCTACTTGAAAAGAAATATCCTCACTTTATAGTAATTCTATGAGATTGGCATTTCTAAAATTTTAAAACCTTGGAAACAATCCTCATTTTTTTTAAAATGCTCCAGTGTTCTCCCCAGATCCTTTTTGACTGGGCACGACTTTCGGTTTATTTTTCTGACCGCCTGGCTAAAATCAATGTTTGTTGCACAAATCATCAAGTATTGCAAAGTATACCAGTGCCTCCTGGCTGGAGAAAATATCTGGGGAGATCACTGGGCTCTGTTTTGACTTGTGATCATGTTAAAAAAAACTTATATTTTAAAATATTACAATACCTTTCTTAAATAACATGGTATTTCTTGACATATAAAACAGCATTTCAGTGCTCTGGTGAGGCGGTCGTCCTGATTTAACTGGGCATGGGGGGGAAAAACCTGGGAAAAGTGCTTGAATATTGTTGTCGGGAATTACGGTAATAAATATTAATAGCCTGTTATTCAATTAAGCCAAAGACTATTTTTAATAATTTATAGAGGCATTTAATTCTCAAACATTTTATGGTAGAGTATCACTCTAAATGGCTTCTAGAAGAATCTAATTTTTAAAAATATCCAAGCTCACAGCCAAAAGACAAGCCTTTTAAAAAATTTGGAAAATGATTTTATTTGTCAGGAAAACTGGGAATTATACTGGGACTTTATTCTAGAGTTTTGAGTCGCCACTCTGTTTGGGTAGAATCAAACTTTGCTTTTGAACAGCAAAACTAGTAATGTAGTTATAGATCTGTTCTCTGACCTGGGTTTGTCCTGACCAACAGTACAGAAGTTAGTGTTATGAGGTCCAATTTTTGTAGGAAGAACATTATCTGACACCTAGAAAATCTCCTAGATCTACTTTCATGTTCCCAGTCATGTTATCTGCAGCTGTCACTTTTGATAGATATTTTCAATATTTTTAAAATACTTATAACCTAATAATATAGAAAAATGTTATAAATTGTTTTTGCAAGCAAATATTTTTGTATTTTCTTGAAGACTGCTCCTATAGAAATTGGAGTGTAGTAACGTCGCTTCTTACTACCCAATTGGGTTGTACGCTTATGTACTAGTTTCAATAATGTGTTAAGAATAAGGAAGGCTAAATTTAGAGGAAGTGTACCCACATTTATGTGTAAAGAGTGGGTAAAACCACCCTTAGTACACACGACCAGGATCAAACCTCAGTCTCGCCATCATCGGCAGTCTAGTCTATTGTGAGAGTAGTAGCGCTTTAGATCATGTGACCACTGAAGCGGGTGGCTGTAGCTGGAACCATATTTCATATCCTCTCTGGGGGAATGTTGGTACTGTTCATTAAACATTACCCTTCTCGTTCTGTTCCCAATATTTTATATTTGGTTTTAATTATTTAACTTAATAGTCAGTCCTGAATTTTAAAGTACAGAGCAAAAATCTCCAAAAAGCTTCTTTTTTTTTTGCACAGGCCTGTTGTAATAAATCATAAATGACTAATTCATTCTGTTTTTATTTTTGGCATTAAGATTTATAACCTAAGAGTTTGGAAGCATTTAGGTTTTATTGTTTGGAAATTAATTTCAAGGATTTTTTTTTTATTTTTTATTTTAACAGATCGAAGCTCTCGATGGCGTTGAACCTGGTGTACACAGGTTGGCAAAGGTGAGTGTTAATATTATCAAAATAATTTTACGTAAAATAAAGTATAGGAAAGAGGGATAAGTGAACAGATGTCTTTGCACAGTAAAAAAGAGGAATACTTATTCTCTTGCAGGTGTTGTCAACTGGTTGATGTAGCAATTTTCAGTTGATAGTCTAAGAAAACCACGCCATCATTAAAAGTCAATCTTATGGCCAGATTCATTGTCAGACTTGATGCGGCTCAAAACCAAATACAAGATTAGCGCTACCTAGACTCTAATGGAATAGGCCAGTTTCACGTATGAAACACATGTTTGTTATTGAGTTTCACTTGAGACACACTAAGTATATCAATCTGTTCCCTTGAGTCTTTTACACTCGCAAAAATATCAATCATTTTCAAATATTTGAACGTGATCAAAATTATCTTGATCGGGAATAATCAGTGATGTTATTGTAAATATAAATACTGTTTTATATATATTAAAAGTTGTGGACATAAGTATTTGAAAAAATAAATATAAGATATAAACACACAAAAAAAGGGAACATTTAGGGCCGAAATGATGAGTGATCATAGGACCTTTAGAAAGTTTATAATTCGTTTAGGCCCAAAAAAAGTAGCTGACCCTTGGTCTATGACATTAGGGACTTGGAATTTCCTAAGCAAACATGTACACCACACATTCTTATCCTGAATTGATTCTATTAAGCTAGGAGCAGCTGTGGCTTTCACAAAAATTGAATTTTTAATCTTTTTCAATAATTGTTTGTCATTGCTATTAGTTGAAATAATCATTACTAGTCTACTCTTAGGATAACTATTTTAATTAACAAGCTACAGTAAGTCCTGATACGATGTTGAGTACAGTGTTCATGTAAATAGTTTAGGCTCGACACCTCAGTCAGTATTGTGTCTCTCTGTAGATTTGGGAGTCCTGTCTTTGATTTCCGCCAAGGGTCCAAATTTTTAATTGATGAAACTGGAGCTTATCCTTTTCACAGTGATGAATTAATGACTAAGTGGACTGAGTGTTTTGTCTGTTCTAGAATCAAGTTAGTTTCTTAGTTGTGTTATATAATCATTTGTTTCATAAAGTGTATGCTAAATACCCCCAGATTACATTAAAGTTTATTTGATTGATGTTTTTTTTTAAAGGCTGTAGACCTTTCCAGCTTGGATGCAAGTGAAGAGGACAAGATCCAGGCGATGATGACACAGTCCACCCAGGACTACAACCCATCAAAGTGAGAGCTTAACAACTGTTTAGTATTTTTATATTGCCTAGGGTTGTGTATTTTGAAATATATATCTACTTACTATTTTCTGTGTTGGCAATTCTTTTATATAATGTGTGCATTCCTTTTTATTCTTGTTTCGAAAAGCTAGTTCTTGTCTCAATTTGTGACCTCTAGGTGACCCTACATGAGTATGAACCCCAGTATCTTGGGCACAACATTGTGTATTTCCAAGTCACTAGGCAATAATTCATTTTGGTGACCTGGTGGTCTAGGGGTAAGGTGTCGGGGACTTCTGTGCTGGCGGTCCAGGGTTCAATACTCGGTCCCAGCACAGACTTATCTGATTGCCAAACCCTTCCTTCGCCTCTGACAAGACGTGTATTAATCACAAATTGTGAATGTGAGGAATGCCAGGCCTCCATCATGGTTCGAATCCCACGTTAAACTGTAGGTCCTCCATTTCATATTCACAATCACCCTACCATTACACATTAGCGTAAGTGCGTATAACCCGAACGGGTAGTAAGACGCGGTGCTAATAACAATAATAATTCATTTTATTATCTTTAAAAAAATTGTAATAAAGCTTGTTCAGTTTGTAGTTATCTGTACCTTCTCTTCTTCTTTTTAGTTATATGAAAATTCGTGGAGCTAATCAGATTGGTGAGGTCCCTGTTACTTACCGCTGTTACAAGTGCCACCAGCAAGGTCACTGGATCAAGAACTGCCCTCTCAGTGTCAATCAGGTGAAGGAAGAGTTTTGACGGAAGGTTGGTGTGCAACAATTGCCTGTCACCCACAACTATTTTTTTCCTCTCTTTTTTTTTTCTGCTTTCTCACCTCGATTGTTGTCAATGGCTTGCCGAGCACCTACTTATGGTCAAGGTCGCACTGCTACTCACTGCGAGCTTTCTTCCCTGTGCTCACAGTTTTTAGGGGGTTTTCCCGGCCGTAATTCACCATTGTGAAAGGGTAAACCCACATTTCACTGATGATACATTTTTTGGCACTGAAGGTTTTATTTTAAGTTATTGAAATTAATACTGTCTTAAAACACTCATTTCAACATTTTGATCAACCGTCCTTCTTTAAAATGTAGGCCTAGGCTACAAAGTAAACAACAGACACTCAGCCTTAAGAGAGTTTCGCTGCGCTCCTTAAATCAGGTTGAGTCCTTGGGCACTGGAGAGTGCTAGCTGCGGTTCTCATTCATAACAGCACTTCCAAGTGAAACACTTTCAAATTGTTCGTTTTAAAAGGATGGTGGTTCGAACACTAGACAATGTGCAAGCATTCACTTGAACAAAAAAATGATCATTTTATTCCACTTTTAATTTGTAATTTGCATTCTTAGTTGTCTTTTTGAGGAGTTGATTTATGGGAGGGGGTGGGGGGTGCGCTAACTGAACTTAGTTTTGTGAAAGCCATTTCATTGGCACTAAAAGACAATATTTGTCTTTTCTTTAGTAAAACCATCTTTAAAGTGACCTGTTTTATAAAAAACACCTGCTTGATAGCGATGTTGTCACTTGGGACTGCATGTAGCGATCCTCCTGTTGAAGGACTCGCGCTCTCCCAATCAGCGCCGCCATTTTAACCCGGAGGCTGCGGGTTTGGTGTATACCGTGTCGATGGCCTAGGTGTTTTCAAAATATTTACAATTTGTTTTGAGTTGTTGGTTACATTTCATAATATTACACTAGTTTTGATTTTTAAATTTTCATCAAAAACAGTTAAGTAAATAAGACTAGATTATTTCAAAATTCATTCAGTCCTTAAGTGGCATATTGACTGGAAAATTTTGCCGTCCCGAATATAAATCTTAGATTGTGATAATTAGTGACTGCAGTGAGTAGCAGGCGCCCAAAAACAGCATGTCTCACTTCCTCAATCTCATCCCAGGCTGACAAATATATATATATATATATATGTGGTGTAGTGAACATTTGACTGTACTAAGTTTCAAGTGATAATAACTCTGGTTGTGTTGGTGTGCCTGTAAGTATGTATAGGTTCTTTTTTTTTTTGTGTGTGGGCAACTTGTCACAACAAATAGTATATCTTAAACCCTTCATGAATATTTGGGAATGGGCCATTGTTGCACCCATCTTATTGACTGTATTGAAATCATCTTTGAAAGATGTGAAATATCAACAAACAGCAGTATACTTAGTGTATAGAATATTAGTATGCACTATTCTACTACTAGATATAGCAAGAAGTGTTTCTAGTGATACTAACTCTGTATTTCGAAGGTATCAATCTTACCGTGCACCTTTTCACTAATTTGTGACCTATAAGTTAGTGCCATAGTGTAAGAAACTACGAGCAATAGGTAAGTTAGATAGAAATAATAATGTATTTTATGTTCCCTCTTAATGTAATTTAGGGTTTGTGCAAAATCCACATTTTCAATTCAAAGGGAACCCTAATTGAATACATTATCCAAGCTGAATTGAAGTACAGATATTTTTTGTTATTAATTTTATTCTTGAAAAATACATTGTTGCTATTTATATAATTTTATGCACTGAAATTACTTTTATTGCAACCCGCCTCGGTGGTGTAGTTGGCTAACGCGCTAGTCTTGTTGAGCTCGACCGCCGAGGACGGGGAGATCGAGGTTCGAATCTCGGTCTGTGAATTGAGTTTTTTTCCTAAATGGTTTTCCACTTTCCCTCCACGCAAATGCGGGTTCACTTCTTCTAATTTAACCTTCCCAATTCATTAGCGTAATTAGTACTTAAAGCGTATAACCCGAACGGGTAGTAAGACACGGTGCTAAATAATAATAATAATAATAATAATAATAATACTTTTATTGCAAAATTGTTTATATTTCATTTTATTTTGATAAATCAAGATACCATTACAACTTCAAATTCAATTATTTTAGATTTTTTCATATGAATATTGATTTGTAAAATATACGATAGAACAGAATGGAATTGACCATAAAATGAGCATTTTTGCTGTAAATATTTTTATTGGCGAAGATTCTTAAAAAGTTGAAGCTGGAATTTTTTTCGAAGCAAAGTCGAAGTTGATATATATTTTTTTGAAGTCAAGTTAAGGTTTCAAAACTTCACACATCTTTAACATGAATAGTGAATGTTAAAAATAAACCCTATCAAAGTGATGGACTTTTTCAGAGACAGTCTCTTTTCATGTCAATACACTATATTATTTGTTTTTTATTCATAGGTTGGTCAAAATTAGGGTTCTGCAAACTCCAGAGTCATTTAGTCAAGCTCATCTTGATTTTAATAAACATGAAATTAAAGACTTAGTTACCTAAATATCAGTTGGTTATTAAAAACTAATAGAAAATAATAAAATTAAAATAAGAGACTTAAAAAGAATAAAAGAGCATCTATGAGTCTGTATGGATTTTGTTGATGCGAACAGAGTATACAAGGATAGGGAAGTGTGGAAAAAGTTAGTGAGGATGCATTAAGTATGAAGTTGTTTTTTATTAAGCTATTTGCTCATTTTCTTGCCTACCTCATAAGGGAACACCGGGATTATGCGTGTACCCACGTATGTACAATAATCTCAAACTTTCCAAGCATAGTGTTTAGTTTCCTTTAACTTATATTAAATGCTAAAAACTTGAATACCCTACTACTGTTTGTCGAAATCTACTTTTTTTTCAAGATTTCATTCTTTATAAATAAAAATTAAAAAACACACTACATAGGATCTTAAATTTTCCTGTGTTTAGAAAATTTAACTCGTGCTTCGAAAAAAAATTCTGCTTTGATAATAGTGGAATTCTACCAATAAAAATACTGACAACAAAAATAATCAATTCAAACTTTGCCATTCTGATCCGTTATGTATATAGCCTACTTCCAATTTCTATTCACATGAAAAAAACCTTAGGTAATTTAATTGAAAGTTGATAGAAACTTTATTTGTCGGCTTAGATTAAAGTATTGTAAATAATTTTGTTATAAAACATTTTATTAGTGATTTTAGTGCATACAGCTTTGTAAATAAACACAGTGTAGTATTTGTTGAAGACTTTTTTTAGATATTCGATTTGAGTTTGTTTCGAATTTAAAAAGTTGAATTTGCACACCCCTAATCCAGTTCATATCTTTTGAGTATCTCCTTAAGAAAAAACATTTTCACATTTTCAGGTACTTTTCGTTATATATAGAAGAAGCTACATGAAAGATCAATAGAAACTTATAAACGGGAATTAAAACAATTTGGTTTTTACAAGGAAAAGAACAAAAATTTTACACTTTGGTCAGGTGTATTGTCTTTGTCTTTTTATTTTAACCAATCCCTCTTTCCTTTACAATTTTCCATAGTGGCACAAACACATTTAAATTATTATTATTATTATTATGTTTTCTGTCTTACAACAGCTCCAGTCCTTTTGTCAATGAACTTAGACCGCCAATTCTGTCCTCAATCTCCTCCTTCAGCTATCATAATTTTCTTCTTTCCTTCAAGTCATCAAATATTTTAAGCCTCCTTCTTTCTAATTTCCTCTTTCCCTCAACCTTTCTTTCTATGATGTCATGCAAAAGAAAGTGCCTCCAAAGGATGTGTGCGATCCAGTTTGCTTTGCGCCGAAGAATCACATCCAAAATGGTTCTCTTCTCAGGACTTCTTCATGTGTCAGCCTGTCTTTCCACCTGATCTTCTCAAGTCTTCTACAGCACCACATTTCAAAGCTCTCCAAGTATTTCTTTTCTATCATCCTGAGAATCACAGTTTCTGCTCCATACAGCGCGATGCTCCAAATGTAGCATTTCATCAGTTCCAAATTCAACTTGCTGGTCAGCAGTAACTTCTTTTTGTTGAAAGGTTTGTTATACTCCAACCAACTCAGTCACAGCCAGTCCTTGCACGAACCAGGTTTATTTAGAAGTTAGGATGCTCTTGCACACACCACCCCTACCCGTCCAGTGCTGCGTCAGGAGAAGGGATGTGGGCACTGCACCAACAGCCCCTCCACTCCAGTTTGACACACGGTTGGAGGGGGAGGGGGATAAAAGAGGCTGGCTCTCAGCTCAGAGCACCAGTTTTGTAATGGCCTCGACCAGAGGTAGAAGTATCAGTAAATATCAATAACTTATAACACCGGGTCATGATTCTACATCTCCAAGGTACTGCACTATCCACTTTCCCCCTCCTACATCTCACAGCGCCAATTTGAGTGTCAAGGTCTCTCCCTTCCCCACCTCACTGCGCCATCTTGAGTGCCGAGATTCCCCCTCCCTCGCTCTACCCCCTTCCTTCCCCACACAAGCCTTTCCTCTCCTCCGCCGAACCACCTGTACATGATTGCTTTCCCTTATCGCATTAACCCCCTTCCCCTTGGGTCCAATGCCTCCTTCAGTCCTATTCTCCCACACTTCTGTGCCCTACGCCAGTCAACGAGATGCCTTAGTGGGCCAACTTTCACAAGCCCACATGGTGCCCCACACCAAGATCAACAAGGTCTTAAGGAATCTGCAGATAATCTTCGACTCCACTTAGGTACAAAAATAAACTCCGATATATCCAGACCAGCGGACAAAGAGGGGTACCCCACACCAAGATCAACAAGGTCTTAAGGAATCTGCAGATAATCTTCGACTCCACTTAGGTACAAAAATAAACTCCGGTATCTCCAGACCAGCGGACAGAGAGGGGTGCCCCACACCAAGATCAACAAGGTCTTAAGGAATCTACAGATAATCTTCGACTCCACTTAGATACAAAAATAAACTCCGCTATCCCCAGACTAGCGGACAAAGAGGGGTGCCCCACACCAAGATCAACAAGGTCTTAAGGAATCTACAGATAATCTTCGACTCCACTTAGATACAAAAATAAACTCCGCTATCCCCAGACTAGCGGACAAAGAGGGGTGCCCCACACCAAGATCAACAAGGTCTTAAGGAATCTACAGATAATCTTCGACTCCACTTAGATACAAAAATAAACTCCGCTATCCCCAGACTAGCGGACAAAGAGGGGTGCCCCACACCAAGATCAACAAGGTCTTAAGGAATCTACAGATAATCTTCGACTCCACTTAGATACAAAAATAAACTCCGCTATCCCCAGACTAGCGGACAAAGAGGGGTGCCCCACACCAAGATCAACAAGGTCTTAAGGAATCTACAGATAATCTTCGACTCCACTTAGATACAAAAATAAACTCCGCTATCCCCAGACTAGCGGACAAAGAGGGGTGCCCCACACCAAGATCAACAAGGTCTTAAGGAATCTACAGATAATCTTCGACTCCACTTAGATACAAAAATAAACTCCGCTATCCCCAGACTAGCGGACAAAGAGGGGTGCCCCACACCAAGATCAACAAGGTCTTAAGGAATCTACAGATAATCTTCGACTCCACTTAGATACAAAAATAAACTCCGCTATCCCCAGACTAGCGGACAAAGAGGGGTGCCCCACACCAAGATCAACAAGGTCTTAAGGAATCTACAGATAATCTTCGACTCCACTTAGATACAAAAATAAACTCCGCTATCCCCAGACTAGCGGACAAAGAGGGGTGCCCCACACCAAGATCAACAAGGTCTTAAGGAATCTGCAGATAATCTTCGACTCCACTTAGATACAAAAATAAACTCCGCTATCTCCAGACCAGCGGACAGAGAGGTAACCAAACAACTTACCAAGAGATAACAAAGGAAAACCTCTTTTCGCTGTATTAGGTAAATGTATTATATTTGGAAGTAGGTACAGGAAAGTTGGATAGAAACAAATAAAAGGGGGACAAACACAATATGGCCATTACAATGAAAAGAAGAACACAGTTCACACTTTACACTGCTGCCAATGGACAAAGAGGTAATGGATGTCTCTTAAAGAAAATTGATCGTCAC
>CABEEJ010001293.1:84495-108251 GCA_901482245.1 Timema douglasi | reverse complement strand
GTTCCGATAGAATGAAACCTAGGTCGGGGGATTGGGCGGTGACGATCAATTTTCTTTAAGAGACATCCATTACCTCTTTGTCCATTGGCAGCAGTGTAAAGTGTGAACTGTGTTCTTCTTTTCATTTTAATGGCCATATTGTGTTTGTCCCCCTTTTATATGTTTCTATCCACTTTTCCTGTACCTTCTTCCAAATATAATACAAGAGATAACAAAGAAACCATCCAGTGGTGTTTGTCAATTCCCTTGGCTATGGTGAACCTTGACCTAATTTCTTTGGTGCAATAGGTATCTTTTGTCAGTAGACTTCCCAGGAACATTCTGATTTCAGAAGGAAGAAGAGTAGAAAATTTCTGGAAAAGTTATTGGATTGCAAGAATCTCTTCCTATGCCAAAATATATGATTCGAAAGACCATATTATGTTAAGCATTTGTCACTTTTGACAAGCAAAGTTTTGAAAACAGGAAAAGATATAATATAGCCTAATAATAAAAAATACATGCATATTCATAATTTATCTCTCTAAGAGAAATCTCTATTCAATTTTTTGAGATATTCTATATATGTATTTGGAAGAAGGTACAGGAAAGGTGGATAGAAACATATAAAAGGGAATGAAAAGTGTTGCACGTTTAACACTCCCTTCTGATGAGTTTCGACAGAATGAAACCTAGGTCGAGGGACTAGGCAGTAACGATCGATTTTCTCTAAGAGGCAACCATTACCTCTTTGTCCAGTGGCAGCAGTGTATAGTGTGAACTTTGTTCTTCTTTTCATTGTAAAAGCCATTTGTGTTTGTTAAAAAAGTTTAATAAACAAAGTGGATGGGATAAAAAAAAGGGGTCTTTAGAGGAAATTCCTCGCTTTAAGGTGGAAAGAGGATAGGAAAACCACGCTGACAAATCACTTGTGAAACCCTTCCACCCGCCCTAGCTTCAAACCTTGACCACCTTATCACTGGTAATCTAGTTTTTTTTTAGAGTCTGATGCTTTAAACTATGAGATCACCTGTCCAGGTGAGTTTTTGTTTTGTTTATAATAAATGTGTTTCTGGATACAAACTCCCAAGTTTTCATAGTAACATATTTACTGGTTATTTATTAAAAAAATATGTGAAACCATCAACTAATTTATGCCAAAATAAACTTTTTCAGCATATTTATTTAAAATGAAATATTTAAGTTGTATCTTGTTGTATTAATACTTTTTAAAACCATAGATTTGCTTATTATAACACAATTTCCTTATTCTAATTAGAAACTAGTTTCACTATACGTTTTGTGCATGTTTGTCTAGATGCTAAGTGTTTTCCATGGCTTTGCTGTTACCAGAGTTCCAAAACAACGTGAAATGTTAGACACTACACTTTAAGATATTTATTTTAGATTTTCAAAACTGAAACCATAAGAATTTTACAGTGTCCTAGACTTTCTTTTCGTCACAATTTAGGGGGGTTTCAATTAATAAATTTAGGGACAAATATCAAAATCAGTGATGGAAGTTTCAGGAGATTTAATAATATTGGTTGATTCGAAGAAAGTAACAATTTTCATAAATGCCACATTCATTTCTTTTTAGCACCGAATCTTACAGCTTCCCGTTTATACTATACACACTAATTACGCTAATGTGTGGAGGGAGAGTGGAAAATCAATTATGGAAAACCACCATACTGGGAACTGTGACTAGTTGGCCATCCCACACTTCAGGGAAGATGTTGATATACCGTATCGCACTCACTCCATATTATAGATGTTTTGGAATGAAATCTAGCACGGCAAAGTGTGAAGTGATGGTAATGACAAGGAAGAGGGGTAAGGCCTAATAAAGCTGTAAGGTTGGATGGAGTAGAGCTGAGAAAATTACAGAACGTAAAATATCTTGGAAGCGGGATTGAGGAGAAAGGTGGAAGTAGAGAGGATTTAACGAGAAGAGGACAGCAGGCAGAGTTGTTCCATAGTTACGTAAGAGACCTGCTACGGAGAAGAGGACAGCAGGGAGAGTTGTTCTATAGGTGTGTAAGAAACCTGCTATGGAGAAGGTAAGTCCCCTTGTAGTGTAAGGAAGTGTTGTGTAGGGGGTACTCTGTACCCATTGTCGAACATACAGCAGACACATGAAGGCCTACATCGAATGTAAGAGATAGCAGGAAAGTGGAGCCCATGTGAATTAAGTGTGTGAGGAGCATATTAGCTGTAACGAGGTCAAGTTATCCGGGAAAGAGTGGGGGTAGAGGGAGAACATGAGATAGTAGAGCAATCAAGACCGAGATGGTATGGGCTTGTAATGAGGACGGAAAATGAGAGGATGCATAAGAAAATGTTGGAAATGGAGTATGTAGGAAAAATACCGTAAGAGAGGGCAGGAGCAGATAACATAAAGTGTGCAAGTGAGAGGAGATGAATGGAAGAAATTAAAGGAAGACTAATGTTGGGAGGATCGAGGAAGATGGAGGCATTTTACTAAACTGACCAAGCCACAGGCTGGAACAATGATTATGATGATGATGCTGGTGATTATCTGAGACTGACAACATATAATTCATTACTAATAAACTTGAGGGTGGAGAATGGAGTAAAATGAGGTATAAAACCTATCAAACGTCCTTGGATTATATAACTAATGGGCACTTGTGAGCATATTACATAAACAAGTGCATCTAGGGGTGTAAGAGTAATAATAAATTAGCAAAATAAACAAAGAAAAATAAATATATGCATATAAAATGCTCGAGAGCTAATAGCCAAAAAAACCAGACCACTTTTCTGTACACCCTACCAAGATTTGAAACTTGATCTCGCCGTCATTGGCAGTCCAGTCTATTGCAAGAGTGACACCTCAGACCATATGGCCACCAGAGCAGGTACCACATTAATTACTTTCAAATTTGACCCAAATATGGTTAACTTAATTATTACCCAGGATAGTTGAGTTGAAGTCAATCCGGGACAGTTAACTTGAAGTTTGCCTGATAGTTAAATTAAAGTTGGTTCAGGTTAACTAACTTGAGATTGCCTGCCGTAACTATGTTAACCAAGGGTGCTTATTTGAAAGCAGAGATTTTTAACACATTGAAAAAACTCTTTAATGTTGTGACTAAAG
Source organism: Timema douglasi (assembly GCA_901482245.1). Lineage (NCBI taxonomy): Eukaryota > Metazoa > Arthropoda > Insecta > Phasmatodea > Timematidae > Timema > Timema douglasi. The sequence continues at coordinate 105,148 of CABEEJ010001293.1, read as the reverse complement.
ATTTTAGTATCAATAATTTAGATTAACGCTTGGCCATTAAAACCAAGAAAAAGTTAAATTGGTACTATTCTATAAATATACTTTTTATTTGTATGGTTATATTCAACACAACAGGGGAAAGAGATTGGGAGTTTAGTTCCGAGGAAGTGTACTGGCATTAGCATGGAGAGAGGATCAGGAAAACCACTTCTTGTTCACCTGTCGAGATTCAAACCTTGACTTCTCCCTATCATTGGCAAACCAGACTATCGCAAACTTAGTTCCTCAAGACTGTGTTAATTATGTTTCAACAAAGGATGGGGCTCTTGAGTCGTTAAGGATATTCAAGATTTGAGAATTCAATAAAATATTTGATTCAAGACTCAAATCCTTAAAAAAATCTTATTTTTTTCAATGTTTGGATTTAGATTTTTTAAGACTTCTAATACTTTTTATTGGTGGTTCAAAACCAACGTAATTATAGGACAAACTCTACAACCAGTACCCAGACCATATATTAAACAATTAACTGATTGTAAGAATGTTATAATGAATAGATTATTTAAAAAAAAAACATATTTCAGAGTTGGATTGAATACTCGTACGAATGTGTAATTCTAATTTTCCTTTGAATCTTGAATTCAAATCTTGGGAAAATTATAAACATAATAGTAAATATAAATATAGTAGTATAGTAGAAAATACAAATATTATAATCCATCCAGTTAAATGTTAAATTACTGGTCTGGGGCTTGGTTGTGAAGTTCACCCGCTAATTATATTTAATTCTGAACCATTAACCCTTTGGTGAGTATGAACGTATATTTACGTTCATTTTGTTATGGCTTCCTAGGAGTATGCACGTAAATATACGTTTTCATGTTTGTCTAAATTAGTATGGCCGTAAATAAACGTTCAGCCATGTTAATGCTCTGCTGCTATCTATGTTATGTTAAAGAAACTATTTTTAGACATTTACTAGTTTATATATTTGCTAATAGATGACTCTACTGACCTTTACACAAAACGGGGGACGTTCTTCTTATCATAAACACCTGGTTGACTAAATCGAAGTTTATTTTAGAAGTTGTGTTTTCACATGATTTATTTGTGACAGTTTTTTTTGCTGTGTCATTGTTTATAAAGTTAGTGGCTGCACATGAACATTCAAGTTTATACCTTAGTTTATATTATTGTTTTATTTATGGAGGAAACTCACAGATTTATAAATAAAAAGGTAGTTGCCACGCTCGAATGTGTATAATCTTATTATAGTTTTATATTGTTGTATTTATCATGGCATCTTCGCGCAAAAGATGAATGCTCACAGAAAAAGAGTTGAATGAAATAATTTCAAATTGGGAATCCGCGAGTGATATGAGTGACATAAATGACAGTGATGACGGAGTTTCATCTAGTTCATCTGAGCGGGAACCTGAACATGAAGTTGATGCCGATAACAATATGACACAAATACAGGTGACAGCAGATGTTCAGCCAACAATGCATGACACATTTCGGTGGCAAAATAATGCCAATTTTCACAGCCAAAGCGGAAAGACACTATTTGGATGTGTGTGGAATGTGATGTAGGGCTTTGCATCCATTCATGCTCCACCACATTTCACACAAAAACAAATTTTTAAACTCTTTGAATTGTATTTGAAATGGTGAAATTTTTCCTAGATATTATTTTTTTAAATTCTATAACTACTTTGGAAACTGCAATACATAATTTTAAAATTAATATGCAAAAATAAAAATATATTTAATTTTCACCAAAAACCTCACTCCACAGGGATATTGTACTATATTAAAACTATACTCACCAAAGGGTTAATAAGCAGTATTAGAGCTCTAAAACAAATTTCACTGGATTTTTTTTTCTTGAATCTAAAATTATCTCAAATCTTCTAATCTGAAATACCCTTAAAGCGAGTTTACATATAATGATAAGAAGAAAAAATATAACTGTCACTGGCTCTTCTATAGTCAACTCTAATGATGGGGACAATCGAGTAATTACTACATTCTCTTTAAAAAGAATATGATAGTAATTGTACCTATATAAAAGTGAAAATAGTTTTAATTTTTTTATATTTCGTAACATACTCTAATTGGTTTCAATTTATCAATAATCATATTTTACTAATGAGAAATTATAATTAATAAAATGACAAGAAAGACTATATAATTAGTTTCGTTAATACTACTGTGGAACTAAGACTGCCGAGAGGCTGAGCAAAAAAAATAAATCTGGTAACGTTCATTGAGTAGGTAATTTTAAAAATACTCTGAAATGTGATACGCTAAGTTAGCATGCTTTTTGATTGTGTACTTTATATCTGTGAGTATTTTGTATTGAAAATGCACCTGCAACATTTAAACCATAAAGAGTTATTTTCACATATCAGCAGAAACTGTTGGGGGAAAAATTAGATCTGAGGGAATATGCCTTTTAAATGGTAATAACTTGGTAAACAGTCTGACCAATAAGGTCTATTCTTACTTAGCTGGTAAAAAAAAAGAGAAAATAAAAGAATAACAAGGTCCGAGTAAAGTTACTCGAGTAATCCTGGAAGCATTGAGTACTCTCGATTAAACAACACAATCAAGTTACTCGATTATTTTTACTCATTTGTGCCCATCACTAGTCAACTCATATCGTAAAAGGAAGGGCTTGGACATACTTACATAAAACTAGTTCACATGACCTGTCTAAATAAATAGAAAATTCAAAAAGTGTATCCAGCACTTCAATACTACAAAATTGCCGGGGGCACTTAACAATCACATTAACTCCAAAAGCATCAATTTTTCTTATAAAATTCTCTTTTGTAAAAGGAAGGGCTCGGCTACCTACTTAAAAAGAGAATTTACATGACACAATCAGATTAAAAATATAGCTTTCTCTGGCTCTTATATAGTCAACTTATATGGTAAAGAGAAGGACTTGGACTTATAAAAAAAAGTTCACATTAACCGATCAGATAAAAAAATAGAAACTTTAAATGGTTTCTCTTGCACTGCTATACCCCAAAATATCCAGACAATCAAGATTACTCTAAAAATATTGATTTTTCATATAAAACTCCATGAGGTCAAGAGAAGAGCTCGGAATTACCTACTTAAAGACAGATCAAATGACAAGATCGGATAGAAAAATATAGCTGTCTCTGAATCTTCTAGTCAACATATATGGGAAAAGGAAGGTCTCTGACATACAAAAGGTCACATGACTTTATCAGATAAAAAATAGAAAATTCAAATGGTGTCTCATACACTTCACTACAACAAAATTGCTAGAGACAATCAAAATAACTCTAAAAATATCGACCTTTCTTATTAAACTCCCCAGGTAAAAGGATGGGCTCAGAAATACCTATTTAAAAAGTTCACAAAACATGATCGGATAAAAAATATAGCTGTGCCTGACTCATCTTTAGTCAACATATTGTAAAAAAAGAACTATGTTAATTACATTAAAATAAATTCACATGACCCGATCAGGTAAATGAAAAATTTAATTGGTGACTTGCAATTCAATACTAAAAAATATCCAACAACTCCTCACAAGCAACCAAAATAACCCTAAAAAAAAGACTTCATGTAAGACTCTTGGTTACAAGGAAGAGCTCAGAATTACCTACTTAAAAAAGGTTTGTTTACATGACACGATCAGATAAAAAAATAGCTGTCACTGGCACTTCTATCTTCAACTTATATGGTAAAAGAAGGGATCATACTTACATAAAACTAGTTCACATGACCTGACCAGATAATAAATAGAAAAAATATAGCTGTCACTGGCTCTTATATAGTCGCTTGGATGATAAAAATAGTGACACTGAATCACATACATAAAGATGTTCGCATGAACCGATCAGATAAAAAATATAAACTTTAAATAGTGTTTCTTGCACTAAAAGATTTCCGTGGACACCTCCCAAACAATCAAAATAATTCTAAAAATATTGATTTTTCATTAAAAAAATAAAACTCCCTCGTGTAAAAGGAAGAGCTTGGAAATACCTACTCAAAGGGAGTTCACATAACACAATCGGATAAGTATATAGGTGTCCTTTGCTCTTCTATAGTCAATATATATAATACATAAAATTTAAATGGTGTCTCTAGCACTACAAATTGCCAGAGGCACTTATCAAAGAATCAAAAGTATCAATTTTTCATACAAAAAACTCCTAGTTAAGAGGAAGGGCTTGAAATTACCTACTTGGAGAGAAAGAGAGTTTACATGACAAGATTGGATAAAATATATAGCTGTCACAGGCTCTTTTCTAGTCACTCATATGGCAAAAAGGAAGGGCTTTAACTTACATAAAAATAGCTCATATGATGCCGTCAAATAAAAAATAGAAAATTCCAAAAGTGTGTCTGGAACTTCAATACTATAAAATTGCCAGGGACACCTAACAAACAAAATAACTCCAAAAGTATAATTTTTTCGTGTAAAACACTTTTATCTAAAAGTAAGGGCTCAGAATTACCTACTTAAGGATTCAAGGGTCCATCCCTAATTTAGTTACTATTCATATTTTCTATTATTCCATTATATTTCTATTTATTCTGAAGTTCATAATTTTTTCCAGGACTTTGATTCGAATTCGATATCCGAGAGTAGGATGAAGATTCAGATCTGTAAAATAGTGGATTCGACCCAACTCTAGTTTTCAGCAGGAGGGTTAAACAATTGACTTAGATATTGCATTGTTTTATCCAACTCTAACGTCCCCCATTGCTGATATTGTAGACTTTTGTTCACTAGGTAGGTGTTTCTAGTCAAGATCCCATAGAGATCAAGAAGAGCACCGGCATTCCTCGTAGTTTTATGGTCCCTGTGGATGGGCCTAGCGCACCTGGCGCCATGATGACCCCAACAGGACAGTTTGCAGTCCCTGCAATCGATCAGTGAGTACTGTTTATCTGATCATAGCTAACCCGAGAACACTTTGGCGTCGGTACATGCTAGGTACTTATGGTACTAACAATTGTTGATATAGCGCTCTTATGTCAGGATCATGAGCATCTTAATGTAGGGGCACACAAGAAAGGATCACTGTTTTTTGCCGTTCTTATTACAAAAAAAAGTGTGTCAACTAATGTTGCTATGCTCATGACAGATACCAAAAACTGTTGATTTAACCATGTGTAGAATATTAAACTCTTATGTTTGTTCTGAAGAAATATTAGATTTATTTTGGGGGTGAAAAAAGTGTAGTAAATGCCTCAAACGGATTGGCCATTTCTCGCGCTCCTTACGCCCCCACCTAATTGTACAGATAGCATGCATGATTTTTAGGTTCTCTTTGTGTTTTTAAATAGAAGCTTCTAACTTAACATTCACTTCGCTCAACATATTATTATTTTTAGCACCGCGTCTTGCTACCCGTTTGGGCTATATGCTTTAAGTACTAATTACGCTAATGGACTAGGAATTAGGAAGGTTGAATTAGAGGAAGTGAACCTGCATTTGCGTGGAAGGAGAGTGGAAAACCATTTAGGAAAAGAAAAAAAAACAGTTCACCCGACCAAGATTCGAACCTCGATCTCCCTGTTCTCAGCAGTCGAGCTTAAAACGACTAGCGCGTTAGCCAACTATGCCACCGCGGCGGGTCTCAACATAATAGTTGTCCAGGGGAGAACTCTCACATTATGTGAATGTTGAGTAAAGGATTACATGTGTTCCTTGATAGCCAATCATATAGCGAGCAATGTCATTACCAGGGCTGTGAAGTAGGCCTTCGACTCCGACTCTTTCATAAATGGATAAAATTTATTAATAAGTAATAACAAATTTATCGCTGTAAAATAATACAATACAAATGGCTTCATGGGAAACTTTTTTTTTGACATTTTGAATTTATATTTAAATAAATTTGTCAAACAAACTTACAAATTTTGGTCCTAAATGATACAAAAAAAAAGTATAAAATATTGTTATAATATTTTTCTTTACAAATCATTACTGTTTACAGCCTATGGCCCGGGTCCATTTTTTTTATTCAAGCCATATATTTTCCATTGCCGGCCTGCTACGCCTGTCATAGCTTCAAATGCCTTATAGACTAACTTAAATCTAGAACAGACACAACATCCAGTCCCTAGCTGTTAATTCATCACTCTTAAAGGATAAACCCACATTTCACCAATTATAAGTTTTTGACCATGCTGGGAATTAAACCTGGGACCCTTAGCTCAGTAGACAGACGCGCTACTGCTTAAGCTAAGGTGTCAGGTTGTGATAGTATTATGATTATTTTGAAACCTGAGTCAATGCACTTTTACTGACTCCAAATCCACATTCCTGGTCAGTACAGCTATTTAGTACATCGTTTGTTTCAGATTTGGTTTGCAGACGACTTCTACTGTATAGTTAGTTTGTTCTTGTGTCTCAAACACTGTGTAGCTTCAGTATACTTCTGTTGCAAGTACTTGTAGCCTTAATTTATTGAGTTCTATTTTATTGAGCGATTTGTTTTAAAATGGTACAAATTAATTGTTTGTGTTTTGCTCGAGTTGTGTTACCCTACTTGAATCGTGATCACACACAAGTTTCTTCATGTCAAGTGAACATTATGCGATCCTTAAGCGAAGGTTAAGTTGATCATGATCTCAGCACTGGTCTATTAATCTTGTACTCTTAGCTCTCTTATATAATATTTATTCCCCCCCCCCCCCCCCCTCCCATGGTCTTATCTTCGGACCACAGTTTGAGAACCACTGGTCACCCACAGGTGCTTTTCAGTACTTTCAAACACACCTAATATCTGTAGGTTCAAGCTTAGTCCAACTGGAGAAAGCTTACGCTGGCTTGTACATTTTACTTATATATGAATATCGAATATTAGGAGACCAAAATGATCCACAGGTTACGGATAAAGACACACACAGTATTATATTCGTAAATTATAAATATGACACCTGGTCATGGGGATCAAAACCTATACCTTTGGATTAACGAGACAATGATACATTTTTTCAAATTTACAAGCTAGTCCAAGTGGAACAAGACCTCATGTATGGTGTACCCCTTCTTTTGTGCAGTCAAGCGTACAAGGAGGGTAAAAAGGAGAGACCCCCTTTTCAGCAAGAGCCAGAGCCTGTGATGGAGAAGCCGGAAATCCCTGAGGATCTTCTCTGTACCGTTTGTAAGGACCTTCTCACGGACGCTGTAATGATACCTTGCTGCGGGAACTCTTTCTGCGACGAGTGTGAGTACTTTCCGCACTCTTTCGCAGTGTGGGAATAGGGTGGAGGTCATTCTCAGCACCAGGACACACGGGGTTGGGGTGAAGTTGTCTGATCGAGACTTGGGGTACGGTACATGAGATAGTAGGTGTGATGGTATGGGCATGTAATGAAGATGAACATGAGATAAATATTATGTTGGGATAAAAATATTATTTGTACTGTCTATAACTATGTATCAATATTTGAAGCCAAGTTGATATTTTCAAAGCTTCTCCCACCCTTACAAGATCCATAGAAACACTGAATGGTACCCAACAGAAAATCATATGGGGTTGGTAACATCAAGAAGTTGACACTTTTTTTGTCTTTGCGTTTGGAATAGGTCTATATTGCTTTCGAGTCAAAATGTAGGAAGGATTTTTTTAGGATTGTATTTTACTACCTTTTCGTATTTATATGCATGAAATGTATTCATTATGTTAACGTTTTAGGGATTAGGAATGTTGAGTTTGGAGAAAGTGTACCAGTGTTTGTGACGAGGGAAAGTAGAAATCAATTTGGGAAAAACCACTTTTGGTACAGTTGACCAGGGTTTGAATTCTGATCTTCCCTTCAATGAAAGTCCAGTCTATTGTGCTTATAACACTTTAAACCAGGCGGTGAGCAAAGCATGTTATGTAATTACTAAATCACCAACAAAAATTATCTGAAGCCATAAAGAGTCAAGTACTACACTAGATATTGAGCCTCTGCAAGTTTTCTGATTTCAAGCTTTGAGTTGAGCTTGTCATTAAAGTTTGGGATCGAGGTTGAAAACTTTGTAGGTTTGTCATTTCTGAGCCTCCTCTTGATTGATGTACCTACAAATCAAATTTTTTTAAAGACAATGGTAAGTATAGGATGTCATCTATTTTGAATAATCCTCAATTGATGTAGCAAAATAGCTAGATATATCATAAAATATTTGAATAATCATTATTTTTACTATTCTTACATGGTCCCTTTCTAAAATTATAATTTCATTGAAATAAAAAATATAACTTCGAGAATACATATTGATTGTTTGTTTTTTTGATCCATGCACTTTATTTCATACATATTGATTATCTTATAACTTAAGATATCTTAAACTTGTATTAATGCGTTCAACTACAAAAACAAAACTAGCATTAAAGTTACTATTTAGTTATAGAATTATTTTGGTTAACATGTCTAAATTCAGTGTTGATCAACATTGCAATAAATATTTTACCAAACCTACTATATTTAAATAGAAAATAACGTATACTATTTCATATTGTCTACTAGAAATAATATTTCAATCATCTTATTTCAACATTTATGATCATTAAAGATTGAAATGAAATCAATTTTCCCATTAGATAATTTCTAGTGAGAGCCCATTTAAGGTGCATGCACAACTGCACATCTGCACATAGAGGAATGCAAATTGGAACAGAAGTGATCATGCGCAATTTTAACATTAAGGAATAATAAACAAAATATGAAACATTTCAAATTTCTAATTGCTTCTGATTCTTACATTATCTTATCTGGTACTTAAAGTCACGGATACTCAATTTGGGGAAATATTAACTCATAGGTTGTTTTTTTAAAGTTCTATTTATGATTTAAAAACTGATATTTTCATTTCTAAACTCCATCTTCAAAAGTATCTACTATTTATAAAAATGAGTGTCATTAATATTTTAACAACATGTGTTGTTTTCATATTATATTTTTAAATTCTCACATTTTAAAAATGTGGTACATACATTTTATGTTTGTTTTGACTGATGACATTTAAAAATAGTTTAATATTTAACTTTAACCAAACAGATGTATATTTAAACATTTTAAAATTAAGAATATACTCTAAAGTGTGACCTTTGAGCTTTTTAAAATATTATACTCAAGTTCGACTCAAATAAAGAAAACCATACTCGCACACCCCTACTGAATAGTATTATATTTATTTTACGGTAATTAGTTTCAAATCAATGTTTTGTCCCATAGTTTGTCCAAATATTTGTTGAAAATTTATTCGGCTGACGAGTAAAAATCACCACAAGTACTATCCGCTTAGTTTTAATAAAGTGAACTACTGTTGCATGTACTTTCTAACTTACATAAAGAGATTTAAAATAATAATTTAATATCATTTTAGCATATTTAACTAGATTGCGATTCAATTTAATTATCATTTGAAATTTTTGATTAATATTTTCTTCGATTTGACATTTGATTCAAATAAAATAAATCTTCTTCGCATATGTCTGTTAGACATAACTATCTTTGTTTATTGTTTCAACTTAGAGTTGGTGCTAACAAGCAATATAAAACATATTCAAGTCTTTATAAAGTGTTTGTTGTCCAGGTATCCGCACTGTTCTTTTGGAGTCTGAAGAACATGAATGTCCAGACTGCAAGGAGAAAGATGTTTCACCCGACACACTGATACCCAATCGCTTCTTGCGCAACGCCGTCAACAATTTCAAGAATGAGACAGGATACCATAAGACCACGATGAGGCTACGCCAACTGCAGCCAGTGGCGCCTGTTATCCAAGTGAGTTTATCTTTTATGTTTCTACTTGGTTCTTGAACAGATGGCCTGGATTTATGTTGGAGTAGGGTCGAAAACCTTTCAAGGAAAAAAAATTCTCAATGTACTCGGCTGATGTTCAAACCTTATCCTCATCACCAGACAAGATAAGGTTGATGCCTGAGCCCTCAGGCTCATTGATTCGGGTGTGGTATTAAATTAATTAAGGCTGGGCGGATCAACTATTTTGCGAATCAAGACATTCACTGATGCTATTTATTTATTTCTACTAATACAGAGGTAAGTTGCAATAAGGCCACTCAAAATTAATGTGTAACTTGTTTTTAGGGGTGTGCGAAGCCTTGAAACTTCATTTAGCCATGAAACTACTATAATATCAGCTTTAACTTCGCTTTGAGAAAAAAAAATCCGTCTTTGACAATTACAAAGCTTTATCAATACAAATATGACAACCAAATTAATCAATTTATGGTCATTTATTGCCTTTCTTAGCTGTTGTATGTATTACAAATTAATATTACTATGTAAACAAATCAAAAGTATTTGAAGTTAAATGAAATAGTCCCTAATGGCTTGGAAATTTATGATAAGACATTGTAGAAACACTTTACAATAATGTAAATTAAGTGATAGTGAAGGAAGTCAACTTGAATAGAGAAGTTTGGTTTGTTCCTATCTGGGCCTAACTTAACTCACTGAGCGATTGGATCTTGGAACACTAAGTAATCAGCATGTAGCAGATGTCATGCACCACGAAAATAAGAATATATGATTAATGAAAATTGAATGGTTTATTTTGTTTGGAACATTGGTTTTGCTGTTTATTATAAAATAAAATATCTAACGCAGAATTAAATGATTTTTCTTTATATCAAGAGACTATTTAAATACTTTTGTTTGAACTATGAATTATATTTTCATTACTTGAGAATTTAAAATATATCTATATATATTTTGAATTATATGCATAAAATATCTGCATGATTTAAAACCGACTTTCCTTGGCCGATTGTGCCAATATTGGCCAATAAATCAGATCGGTTATCGGCATCGGCCCAGCCCTAATTAATATAACATAATGATTTTAAAAAAACCTCATCTTGTCAGTAAGAATTTTTTTATTAATAATCTGTTTTATAAATTAATATTTTCAGATAGCTCCATCTGGCCCTATTCATATGGATCATGGACAGGGAATGACAGAAGGACATCCTCATGATATGCACCAATCACCTATCATGACAAGTAGGTTAAAGACCGTTTGCTAGCTGTAATGAGGACATAATATTGTGTTAATATTCTTTAAATTGAAAAATTACATCTAAATGCGGTATTCGAACCTGGGCTTAGCACACCAATGCTCTAACCACTGAACTATCCAGCAGTTGTCCCGTGATCACTGTCATTATTCACTCATAGTTTGTGGACATGCTGAAATCATTAGCAAAGTATGAACGATCAATTAAGATTGCGATCTATCAGGCCACAGCCACCTACACTCAAGTATCTCATAAATGGTATCTAGAAACAGGCCAGGCTGCACAAGGAAGACCTGGGAAAATCGGAATTTTTTGACGTCAGGGAATTTATTATAAAATGAGTAAAAGTCACGAAATTTAATTGCTTGACTAATTTTGCACCTAAACATTTAAACAAAAATTAGAGATTTTGTTTCTTGGATAAAATGCATTGCTTACATATGTTATTCTAACATAAGATGGTTGTTCATGGTCTATTTTATAACACATTAACACACGGAAACCTATACCTATAACATTAAATACTGTAAAAATAACTTAGACATAAATTTGATATAACTCTATAAGGAAAACCTCTTTTCGCTTAATGAGGTAATTGTATTATATTTGGAAGAAGGTACAGGACAGGTGGATAGAAACATATAAAAGGGGGACGTTCCCCTTTTATATGTTTCTATCCACCTTTCCTATACTTTCTTCCAAATATTAGACATAAATTTATAATAGCCTTTACCTTGATTAGCCATTAGAATTGTTTTTGAAAATAAATAAATTTATAATAACCTTTATCTTTATTAGCCGTTAGGATCGTTTTTGAAAATATGTAATCAATACACTAAATGAAAAAAATTGTCAATCAACAGGAAATAATATAAAAAAATTAAGCCGGGATATTTTTTTAAAATGTCTTGGAAAACCTTGAGAAGTCAGGGAATTTTATAATAAAAGATTTGTAGCCACCCTGTATATGTTAAAATGGTTTTTGAGAGGATCTTTGTTGACTTGTAGTTCCATTACAGATGAAATGCTTCCTGACCACTCAACCATTGAAATGGTTGCTTCCGCGAGTATGATTGTCCCCATCCCCCAGCAGCAGTCGATCAACACCATCCCGGTGCTGGGGCAGCCGCACATGTCTTCCCATTCGTCCCGCGGGGGCCACCCGACTCCTGAACAACGACCCAGTTACCCTGTGCACTTACAGGAAACCCTCTCAGTTCCTCCACCAGGTCAGTGGGTTTGCGAAATAAACTGTCCCACCATTTAAAACAATAATATGTTATTGACTTATTTTTTTTAAGGGTGAGTTCATTATTTTACGATTCCAATTCTCTAATCTAAATCCTCATATTTTTTAAATTTGTTTTGGGGGTCACATGATCACAGGTGCCACACTCAAGTTAGACTAAACTGCCAATGATAAGGATATCAAGGTTTGAATCCTGTTCAGGTATAATAAGGATGGTTTTTCCAAATTTGTTTTCTACTCTCACTCCATGCAAATGAAGGGACACGTCCTATAAACTCAACTCCCCTCTTACTTAACTCATTAGAATAATTAGTAGCCTACATATACTTGAACAGGTAGTAAGACACAGGACTAAAAAAAAAAATACCCATGAATCTTGAATCCCAAATTTGAATCGGAATCCTTAAAGACAGGCTTTAGTACCTTTAGTATCTAACATTTGTGTATTAACATCAAATTCTAAACCTTTAATGTGACATATTGCTTTGGTAACACATACTTTAGTAAATAAGTCTGCGTAGTCTTTACAATGTTGTGTATTTTTTGTAAATAAATTGGCAAGGTTGATTACCGAATACTTTTTTTTAGCTTTATCATCAGGTTTATATGATGGTTCGCCTAAGTTATGTTTGTCTATAAAATTGGCTCTATTACTCATTACATAATAGCCTTGAGGGAAATTTCTTTAATCCTTAACCCTGGGAAGAATTCTCCCTCTGACTCTCCTGTGACCGAATTATCTAGATCTCCTCATTTAAGGTCTTCTCAGTTTTCGGTACCTTAATCTTCTCCGATACATCCGACCTCGCTTCCGCATATACATTGACACACCTCGTCTCCCAATAATCCCGCAACGGCGGTGGAACATTACTAACAAAAATTATGCGCTTTAACCAAACAAAGTTTCTTCCTTGGATACCCTTTTGAGCTATAACAAAATATTTAACTTCCATTTAACGTTTAAGTATATTTTATTAATAATATCTTGCATCGAACTTTTCAAAAACTATTAAATCAGCAGTGTTATATAATCTTTCAAAACTAAATTTACTAAAATCAGGAATTAATATATTACATCCTAATAACATTTTATCAACAAAAAAATATTTTCCTATTGATGATGGACCAAAAAATATAATATATTTTTTTATGTATCCATTCATTATAAAACCAATTATTCCACCATTGAAATACAATTAAGAGTCCAACTTGGATAACATTCCAAAATAGGCTGCTTTTCTGAGATATTTTTTTTAGTCCAAAATTCATTGTGATATTTATTCAAATAGTTATATTGATTCTGATGTGCAGTAACAAATGGATGCATTAAAGAAAATGTTCTATTATTCAAAGCCCAATAATAAACTTGAAAATAAAAATTTAATCTTGTAATATTAACATTGTGTAATTATTGTGGATCTTCTTTTGAAATGTATTTAATTCAATTTCTTGGAGAACGGCAGTATTTAATCCAATTTCCCAATAATCAAATTGAAAATTTAAATTTAATCGTGTAATTATTGTGTATATTCTTTTGAAATGTATTTAATCCCATTTCTTGGAGAAAGATATACCTTTAAATCTACACCTTCTTCAAAAAAAGCACATAAAACAGGTAATAAGCCTAATAATAAAAATTCTTCTTTAAACCTTGAATAAATGTGTAAATGATAGTCAGTATTTAAATGGTGTGCTTCAAAAGAGATAAAATATTCAACTAGACCATAACAGAGCAAATAGGTCAAGACATCTGACATCTCTCTGGCACAGTGCATGAAGAACTATGATGAATTCCAATGTTTGCCCGATAACCTTTAACCTGTTGCGGCAGACATCACAAGAACAACCGAGTTACTGATAAGGGACTTAAAAAATATTGAATGAGTGCTTATCCTGTAAGCATGTACTCACATAATTATTTTAAGTCCAAAAATGTTTTTAGTAGGCAATTTTTATTTTATTTTATTTTTACCAAAGTTATAATCTGTCCATTTATCAATTTTTTAAACCATTTTTAATATTTTTGAAAATGGCAACATCCAAAATTTTAATTCTGGCAGTGTTCATCTGTGTACATGAATATATTATGATTTTCCTTTAAGTGGTAGAGAATATATTTTGATTAATTTAAATAATAAGTTCTTCTGAAGTTTGATATAACAAGTATCTTAATGCGATAAAAATAAAATTACATTACACTAAATTGGGGCTTTACAGTTTGAATTCTCTCTAAGATACAAAAAGAACTGGTTAGGTAATTGTTGGTTATTTCTTCTGAGTTCGGAATCCTGAGGCTTAGGTCTTCCTTCCAAATCAGTAACTCTTCCAAACAATATTGAAAAACTGAAATAACGAGATCTACGATCTCATCCTTCTCCACCAGCAAAGAGCCAAATCCAGAGTAATCTTAAGTGGACGTATGGCTTGTGGATTTCTTTGAAGAGTTCCTAGAATCCATAGGGCATCTACAAAGTTATGAAAATCTTAGCCATTTACTATGGTAAATGTTACTAAAGTGGTTTAATTATTAATGGTGTATGAATAGGCATTTTCCCCCTTGAGTAAAGTTTGAATTAATATATATATATTTTCTTCTTCTAGATTTATCACTGCAATATTTATGCTAGAAATATTTTAACGTACAAACATTTTTAAAAATGAATTTTTTTGTGTGGAATAATCTATCATAAATATTCAGATTTTTAAATAAAATTAATATAGTTGTTGAATCAATAAAAGTAAATATTGAGGGGCTTATATTTGCTGTGAAATAATATTATAACATTGATTTATATTAACTAAACTCAAAATCTTGGAAAAAAAAAAAAAAAATCGAGTACAATTTTTTGAGTTTTTATAAGAAATCTTTTGAGTTGAGCTCAAACAACTACTAAAACTCTAATTCAAGTTTTTGAGTACCTGCACTCCCATAGAATTTATTGCATAGGATTTATGTATTGAATAGATATAGCTTTAATACTAAATAATTTCTCAAATCCGAATCTTAAATTTTCTTTCGATTCTCAAATCTTAAGTTCAAATCCTCGATTCCCTTTTAAAATTATTATTTTATGCCAAGGTCTTTATAATTCTTTTCGAGATACTTTATTGGGGATTTTTATGAATCATGAATCTCTTGAATGCAATAGTATTCGAGGAATCGAGTGTCCCGTCTCTAGTATCGCCCTAATGTATGCCCCCCTCAAGTCTGATTTTATAAAAATTGTTTCAATAAAGGTGTTGGTACTCCAGAGACTCTGCCCCATCAGGAACCTGTACACAGGATCTCTACTGGTCTACCAACGCACAGGCGGGAAGGTAAGAGTAGTTTTACTCGCTCACATAAGGCTATAAAATAATGTAGTATCATTTTTACTTACACCTAACATTTTATTTCTAAGCAGGCCGATTCTCTACTAGGATGGACAAACGATTGTTGTGCTTGTGCCTTAAAATTGTTGTGTTAAAACATTTTTCACATTGTAGAACTGTGTATAACTGCAGATTCAAGTGTGTGAGCAAAGAGGAAGGTGGAGGCATGTTACTGTACTGACCTGGCCTTAGACTTTATAAGCAATTCATTATGATTATGATAATTATAATAATTGAATATATGAATAAGAACTAGGAAAGAGTAAAAAAAGCACAGGTGGAACTTTCGCCTCAATGAAAAATGCATAGATATGGTACTTTACAGTGATTCCAATGGATAAAGGTAATGAGAGTCTTAAATAGATGTAATTTGATATTTAATGTCATATTAGTTGTTACGAGGAGAACAGGCTTCGTGAAACAACGAGAGTACAGAGAGTACATGATATAGTAGAGGATACAAGGCAGAGATATAATTATGTAATAAGGATGGAAAAGGAGAGGACACCAAAGAGAATGATGGCGATGAAGTATGTAGGAAAGAGAGGCCAAAAAAGAGATGGAAGGATCAGATAACAGTAAGTGCGCATTTGAAAGGGGAAGGATGGAAGCAGTTAAGGAAAGAATAATGGTGGAAGGATAGAAGAAGTTGGAGCCATTTTACTAAGATGACCTGGACAAAGGCTGAAAATGATGATGATAATTAATGTGGGCTTGTCATAAATTCCTTGACTACTATCATCAACGTTTTCCACACTGAGGTTGTGTCAGTTTAGTAAAATGTCTGTCTTCCTCTGGATGCCATTCTTTCTTCTTTATATGCTTCCAGGCACTGAAAAAATAAAAATAAATTTTCCTTAAGTATTTAGGTAATAGAAAAAAAGATTTACTTTTTTATTTCTTTTTAATTGATAGGCGAAACTATTATATAATTCTTATTTAGTTGATTCCCCTCCGCTCTCCTCCCCCCCTTTTTTTATTTGTCTTTTACTTGAAAGTAGGAAGATTTTACATTAACGTTTGTTTTTGTTTTTTCTAAGTTGTAAGCAATGTGCTGCCACCTGCGCCAGGCACCGTTGCGCCCCAACTTGGGCTACACCAGCCGGAGCACATTCACGCTATACCCCATGCGGGATTTGTCCAGGGGTGAGTTTACCAATTGTTTTGTAACATCAGCAAGAGGTATAGATGGCAGGATGAGGTGTACCACTGGTAGATTTCCCCGCCTTGTGGTTTCCCTTCCACATGCCAGACCAAATTTACAATTTTAAAGCATGTTTGAATATAATCATTTAATTTTCGAATTGAATTTGAATCTCGACTAATTGAATGATTATGAATTGAATCTCATTCCTAAACCTTTTTGACTAATATTGAAATCTTATACTCTTTAATTTTTAATCAAATGTGATGCTTAAAAAACATGGGATCAAAAATGTTATTATAAAAATAAGTTAAGCTTACAATGATAGTATTTTAAATCATTTTTGTGTTTTGAATTTTGAAGTTCCCCACACTCGTACAAACTTTCTGATCTGATTGGCTCTACCATCTACTGTTAAAATTTCATGAGCCAATCAGATCGACTTTCCAGATTTGTACTAGGGCAGGAATTTTTCACTGGAACAAGAACATTCTCTGGTATTGTATAACAGCATACAAAGACAAAAATGATAAAACAATCTGAAAAATTGCTTCATAAATAACAGTTTATATTTGGAAGACGATACAAGAAGGGTGGATAGAAACACATAAAAGGAACGAACACAATGATGGCCTAGAGACATGCAAAAGGTAAGATATATTTAGCAGAAAAGTGGTGTTATTTTTCCCAAAATGCGATGATATTTTATACTGAAAGCGATATTATTTATCTAAATACGAGTCGAGAATAAAAATAAAATATAATTTGGACTAATCTGACTGCTTGTTGCAAGGTCCATACATATTAATGTGCTTGCTTGGACCTAGCGTGAAATCTTTTAAGGGCTGAAAACAGAATCAATCTATCAAAATTTAAGTATTATAATATGTAAAAGTAGAAATTGTGGTTTTTAATGTTAACCTCATAAAAATAAAATAAGAAAGCCTAAAAATCCTTGAAAATATTCAAATATCCTTTGATCTATTTAGTACCTTTAAAATTCGCAAAAAATTATACTATTTGTATAAACGGCACTCTGGTATAGCACTATCGCCAGTGTTATCACTCTGACAATTAATTATATTACATGATGTGGTACTTGCCGAATTACAAAGAAATAGTGTTTATTTAGAAAAAAAGCTTAAATTTGTGTTATTCATGTGAAAACAGTAAAATTTGTGTTATTGCAAATGTGAAGTATGCGTGTCCCTAAATATGACTTATAAAATAAAAAGAAGACAATTGAACGTTACCACCCATTGTGTCAGGGAATTGGGCGATAAGGATCAATTTTCTTCAAGAGGTAGCCATTAACCTCTTTGTCCAATGCCAGTAAAGTAAAGTGTGAATTCTGTCCTCCTTTTCATTGTAAAAGCCCAACTATGTTCCTTATATATTTTACTATCCACCTTTTCTGAACCTTCTTCCAAATATAATACAATTACCTCTTAAAGTGAAAAGAGGTTTTTCCTATAGAGATAAATAACAGTTAAGCAGTTTTTTTGTACAACCTTGCAATATTGATATAATATCTGTGACACTCCTCGTACATGATTTCACTAAAAGGGTTAATAATGGTAACGCAAATAGATCTGTACACAATAAAAAACCTTTAGTAAATAAACTATTGCATTTTGCTGTATATGAACATTAATTTACAAATACCTGCTTCTGAAGCAATAGCTAGCCCCTTCCACGGAACTATTTTTAGCTTATTTGCAACAGATCCATCAAGAATGTGGATTTTCCTACCATTAAAGTAAATGATTTACAAAGTTAATTCTTAGCCTACATTATCTTTTAGGTCTGACAACTGTGTGATAAAAAAATCTTATGTTTGAGTATTCATGGCTTTACAAAAGATTAATATTTTTGAATATAAATACCAAATAATGGCTTAACACTAAAAAGTTATTCAAATCCTGAAAATGTGACCTAATAATCAAAAATTACAACAACAAAAAGTTTATGAAATCTACATTTCTACAGCCAGAGCATCATTAATAGAGCTTATTTGCACATGGGCATTGTCTGTCATGAAAAAAAAATCTTTAGGGCTGTACGATGTCCACTTTTTCATTTCGAAGCAAACTTGAATCCAATGTATGAAATATTTTCGGGGCCGAATCAAAGTTTGGTTATTTTTTGTTATTGTTTAATGCTTGAAAAAATATATATTTTACAAATGTATTAATAAAATCATTTATAAAATGTTTTATTGAACAATTAATTGTAATTAATTATCTGATAAATCAAGCTATAATCACAACATGCAATTTAATTATTAATATGAATATTAATTTGTAACATACATAACAGCTCCAAATGGCAATAATTGACCATAAACGGAGTATTTTACAATATTTTTTTTGTTTTTTTTTTGGCAAAGCTTCATGATTATCGGGGAGAAAAAATATTCATAGTCGAAGAGGTCAAATACTCAGTCAGAATGGACAAATATTCGAAGTAAAAGTGGACGAATATTTGAAATTGTATCGGACAAATGTTCAAAGTGAAGTCGAAATTTTGAAACTTCACACACCCTTATTATTTGTCTTGTTCTTGAAATACTTTGAATTATTTTTTTCGCAACAGCCAACGGCATTCGTTGGAGGAGCGCCCTGGAACACCCACCATAGATGAGCACAATCTGGATGCGGCCGGGCACATGGTGGTGACGTCTTCGCCTGCACCCAATCTGCCCGACACCTCTGTGCCGCCTCCCAACTTCCCACCCGGCGAGGAGTTGGCCCAAGCCTTTCAGATTGAGAGCCTTGGGGCAGGCGGGCGTCACCAGCACCGGACCCCGTACCACCACGATAATTCCTATAGCCACAGGTATGTGTACTCCTAATAACTTACTTTTATTATGAATTGGTATGGGCCCTTTAAATACTTCGATTCCTTGAGAATATACATTATTTTAGGATCAAAAACAATTGAGATTACGCATATTGGAGAAACTAGGGGTGGAATCCTCGAATCCCCAAGGTTATTCAAAATTTCAGGAGGTAAAAAAAAAATCTTATTTGAGATCGAAACTTTTTTTTTTCTTCAAATTTTGAATTTGAATTATTTATTTCAGATTCTCATGAAAATCTCTTTTGAAATTTCAATTTGGAATTAAAAAAAATAGTTTTGGTAAAAAAGGATAATATTGAACATTGAATGATTATTTTTTTGAATACTCTCATCTCGAATATCTTTTGGAATTTTTCATAGGACACATCATTATTCATGTTATTTATTTAAATCATATAGTTCTGACAATATAATTTTTAATTCAATTGCAGGTGATTAGAGATAAGGAATTTTGTATATTTTTTTTCCAAAAGATATTTCATTTTATGTTTGGACTGTGTCTTTTTTATTATTTTTCGTGAAAATTTTGTTTGAAGTGTGATGAAAACTTGTTTGAGTTAGAAATTAAATAGGGGCGCTTTGTTTTACTCCCATTTGCTTTCTCTCATTATCCGTAGAAAAATTGTTGTTGGCTGAATTGTTTGTCTTTTGTTGGATTGTTTTTGTCTCTTGTTGAATTGTTTTTGCCATTTGCTGTTTTTTTCTTATGGTCTTCTTGTTTTATTGCTCTTTCATACCTTTTTTTTGCCTTTTGACTTGGAAATTGTGTTGTGTATTGCCTGTGGTGGCACTAGGCATGGAGGTCAGTCGCAGACAGACTTCTTACCTCCCGGCACCACCGGGGCCCCACACCCTCTTAGGTCTGTGGCTGCACCTGACCACACTCGTGCCCTCTTACCACAGCCTGGGCCCCCTCAGCAGCAGGCGCCGCCTGCAGGGTAAGTCGCTATTATCCCCCAGCTAGACCCACCATCCCTGTTCTCCAAGCAACCTGCAGCACACTCCCCCCCC
>CABEEJ010001293.1:50006-84168 GCA_901482245.1 Timema douglasi | reverse complement strand
ATGCATTGATCGGTTGTTGGGTTTCCTTTTTTCAGTTGATGATTCTCTGGATCTCTCAAACGTTATACTTTACTAATATTTTAATAGCTCTTAAAAGTTTTATCTAGATTAGACTAACAAGCTTAGTAGGGGTGTGTGAAGGTCACTTTTTAAATGCAAAGCGAAGTCGAAGCGAATCTTTAAACTTATGAAGAAAAGTTGGAGTCGAAGCTACCTAGGTTTTTTTGTTGTCATTTAACGCCACTTCTAATTTTTAGATTAATGATTTTTATAGATATTGTCAGTAACAAGGGCGAGGAAAATTTCCTTATTTGTTACATAAAGACTATATTAATAACTAATGCACACAGGCTTACTGATAAGCTTAGTAACTTATCAATTAAGTTTTATTCTGAAAACTGAAAAACGACACTTGGACACGGGAATCGAACCCGGGACCTTTGTTTCAATTTGGGTTCGATTCCTGATTCCAGGATATATATCTAAATGGAGTAATCCTCACTAAAAAGCTTAAATAATAGCTTTGGCTATTTGATTCTTGATTAAGTTTTAATTTTTACTTACATCGTGGAGTTTATAATATTATTTGGCAAACTTTACATATGCATGTCTTTTTATCTGCATTTCTCTGATAATAATTATAAATTAAATTCCGTTTTTGCTTCCTACTTTCCGTATCAGCCATTTTGAATAATAAAGAAAATGCGAAGGAGCTATAAAAAAAACTTCGGTGTCAAAATGCACTTGTAAATTTGTCACAGATAATTCCAAAGTGATAGACTATTAAGGACCAAACTTTAGACACGAGCTGTGATGATAGCACAACTAAACCGCTTTTTCTACTCCATACCAGTGACAATGGTGTTATTTCATAATAGATATTTTTATTTTTTACAAAATTATGTTGGCGATAGTGACTATATTATATTAACATTTACTTACCCGTTTTTGATCTATGCTTATGTTATGTTAGTTAAATTACTAGTCAGTGTTAAAATTCTGTTTAGTGTCTGTTTTAAAACTATCAAATATTGAAAAATGTAATATTTAGTAAGATAAAATTAAATTGTTTGATAATTTATCGAAGTTTTATCCTTACTTCGAAATTTTTCGAATATGCGAAGGTTATTGTAGATGTCAAAGTCGAAGCCGAAGGAGATTTGACCTTCGACTTTTTAAAGCTTCGCACATCATTAAAGCTTAGTGCTTTAGACAAAGACTTGAAAAGGCTTCCACTCACTTGCGGATATCGAAAAGGCTGTCATCTTATGCGTCACTGACTAAAGCTAATCACCATATACTCACAGTTATATGAGAAGTCTCGATCTGCCGACTATTCATCGAATCTAAAAACTGCCTCTGTGTGTTTTTTTTTTTAGCATTGTGTCTTAGTACTTGTCTGGGTTATACACGCTAGCTTGTGTGTTTGAAGTTATTAGTCCAATGCGTTTATCGGGAATGACAATGATTTGACAAGTTTCTTGTCTGAAGTGTCATTTCACTACACACACACGATTCCGAGGCAAGTCCCAGCCTACAGATAAAATACCGAAGCAGAAAACTGCATATGTTTAGTACCTTTTCTCAGTTAATGAAATTAACTTTGAGCTTTTCGCTAGATAGATTTTTGCCTTAGTGATGTCAGTGAAAAAAAAAGAAGCAACTATCCAGCATTTCTAAGTAAATGTATCATATTTAGAATAAGGTAAAGAAAAAGTTGGATAGCAGCTTATAGAAGGAATGAACACAATATTTCTTTTAGAATGAACACAATATGTCTTTTAGAATGAATAGAAGAACACAGATCACCCTTTTATTACTGCCACTGAACAAGAGATAAAATGAATGGCTGCTGCTTACTGGAACATCGGTCGATTATGTGTACACCCTATCTTAAACTATATTTTAAATCTTCATTGTTTGAAAATCTAAACTCCCTTATAACTCTCATGTATGATGAGGTATTTCGTTTCATAATGATATCCACCCCACGTTTGGGCACCAATTATATTGATATTTGCCCCGCAATTGTGCATTAATTTTAGTGATATTTGCCTCACAATTGGGCACCAATTATAATGATATCTGTCCCACGATTCGGCACCAATTATAGTGATACCGGATTTTATTCTGATGATGTGAATGTAATAATGTGGACCCGTGTATGCCTTACGGTACTGTTATGATGATGGCGATGTGTGCATGCCTTACTGCGCACCTTAACACATTGATGTGATCTGATTATATGTAATTTCTATTCTTATGAAATGAGTAAATCTTTTAATAGGGGTCTGTGAGCTTGGGTTTTTTCATTCGAGTCGAGTATTTCTAAAAGCTCCCGAGTTTAAGTATAGGCCTATTCATAATTTTAAAATGTTAAAAAGTTTATTAAAACACATGTTCTTAAAATATGAATGACACTCATTTTTATAAACAGTAAATACTTTTGAAAAAAAAAGTTAAACTTTGGAAATATTGGTTTTTAAATTAGAATTAACACTTATAAAACTCAATTTAAAAAACAAGAACACTAAATAAAAATCTAATATAAACCAATAATTAAAATGGTTTCAACACTTATGTCCTTAAGGACATTTAATGCCGGGCCCCCACCGTGGTTCGGATCCCACGTTAAACTGTAGGTCCTCCATTTCATCTCACAATCACCCTACCATTACACATAAACGTAAGTGTGTATAACACTAAGGGGTTGTAATATGCGGTGCTAATAATAATAATTTAAGGACATTAAAATTACACTAACAATTCTAATACAAAGCTAATAAAATGAATAATTGCAAGATGGCTTGGAACAAGACAGTTTAGAAACACTGTACAGTGATGTAATGTGATAGTGAAGGAAGCCAACCTGAAAAGGATAGTTACGTTAGGCCTAGATAATAAGAAATACACTTCTCTCTTCATGTCTTCTTAAACTTTTCCACTTCTTTAAAACTTCCACAGTTGCACATTAGTTTGAATTTTTGGGAATATTACTTTTTTCATTGATGTCTTTTCATATGAAAAATATATATTTCTGAAAATTCAAAGCGATGTGCAATCGTGGAAGTTTGAAAAAGTGGGAAGTGTAAAAGTGTAAGAAGAAAAAGAGAAGTGTGTTTGTTTATATCTTGGCATAACCTAACTATCTTTTAATGTTGAACATGATTTATTTAGATTAATTGCACTTCACTTGTAAGATTACATTAAATGATACATTTTTTTGTTCGTTTATGAACTGATGCTAGTGGAGTACAAAATGATGTTTTCTGATTTTACTATATCTTTATAAGGAAAACCTCTTTTCGCTTTATGAGGTAATTGTATTATATTTGGAAGAAGGTATAGGAAAGGTGGAGAGAAACATATAAAAGGGGACAAACACAATATGGCTTTTACAATAAAAAGAGCGCAGTTCACACTTTACATTGATGGCAATGGATAAATTATTATTATTAGCACCGCGTCTTACTACCCATTCGGGTTATACGCACTTACGCTAATGTGTAATGTTAGGGTGATTATGAAATGAAGGACCTACAGCTTAACGTGGAATCCGAACCACGGTGGAGGCCTGGCATTCCTCACATTCACAAGATGTCTTGTCAGTAGGAAGGGTTTGGTAATCAGATAAATCTTTGCCGGGACCGAGGATTGAACCCCGGACCTCCAGCATAGAAGTCTGACACCTTACCCTTAGACCACCAGGTCACCCACTGGATAAAGAAGTAATGGTTGCCCCTTAAAGAAAATCCATTGTCACCTCCCAATCCCCCAACCTAGGTTTCATTCTATCGGAACTCATCAGGGAGAAGTGTGAAATGCGCAACAACATGCCAGCATATCACCTGATTTTCAAATAGAACGGGGGGTATTTTTTAAAGAAAGTATTTAAAACGTAGTGTATTTAAATTATATCTGAAAACGTGTGATTTTCCATGGATGAAGTATTAAAAGGATATTTTACATACAGTTCTTTAAAGATAAATGACTTTTTGAATATTTGAGAGGGGTCCAAAACAGTAGCATTACATCTTTCGTAGCTTATCATTAACCCAAAAAGCCATATTTTATCTTTTTTTTTTCTATCTTTTTCAACAATAAGCATATATTTTTCCCATCAGAGGCCCAAAGGTCAAGAGACTCTTATGAATTCTAAAATAGATGCTGTGTGCGCGGTGAGTACTTTGATTACCTGTTGGTCGTTAACCGAGATAATTTACCCTTTTGTTATTGAACTGATCTAATGTTTGTCAAGTGTCATTCACCACCTCCAGTCCTGGCCCGCACACCATTGCCTCCCCAATATCCAAAAGTGAGTGGGCACCTATAATTATAATAATTAGGCCTCTAGGAATCCTAGATTTCCAATTTCAAATTGAATCCAGCACAGGTCTTGTTTTTCTAACTAATCTTCATTAGACACGGAATATGTTGGTGATTTAGTTTGTTGGAAAAATTCTGGCTAACTTTTGAGAAAAATGAATTTGAAAGTTTTGTTGGGTGTGGAAACTAATCTAATTTATATATTTGATATGATATATTCTTATGTATTATGTAGTATTTTCTTCTTTGCATTTTAATTCTGGGTGACTAATTATGAAAATTGATATTTGTGAGCTAGAACAGTTGTATTATATATATAAAACTAGCAGTCCCACACAGCGTTGCTGGTGACCCGCTGTGGTATAAGAATTATATAAGCCCCGCCCCACTCCACCCCCCACTCTTCCCTTTACCCACTGTGGTATAATAATTATATAAATCCTCTTTATTCCCTATCCCGTGGGAATTTCTAAAAATCTGGCCTTATTCCTTGTCTACATCATAAAGGGAACCTCTGCGCAAAATTTCAGCTTTTTAGGTCCAAGGGTTTGGGCTGTGCGTTGACGAGTCAGGACTTTTCTTTTTATAAATAGAGATAAACCCAATGTAAAGAGAATAGAAGGTAGCGCCAGTTGGAGAAACACATCTGATTGGCTGAGCGTGTGACGTCACCCAGTACACTAGCCAGCGCTTAGAGCCGTGTTCTCGCGTGTTATTTTCAGTGAATCATTTCAAATGATTCATTTTTAATGAAAATATGAATTAAAGAAATTTGTTCACACGTGTAATTTATCATATTTATCATGTTGAGAATAATCAACTACCGTTTAATTTATTAAAATGGCACCACGTGCTGTTTTATTTTATATAACTCACCCATCACTGCTTATATTAAAACAAACATTCAAACTCTGTAATAGTCCAAAAAATAGATTGGTTTGTTCGTCTTTCCACTTAAATACAATTTTTGAGAAATCATACAACAGTACAATGTCTATAAATAAATAAATAAATCCTTGCATTAATTAAATATAAATGAATTAATCCTTGTAGGACCTACTTGGTCGCACGGTTCATTTTGTTTGAATTTTTCAATAATGATAGTTAACAATTAATAAAAGTAGACCTCCCTTTAACTTTTAATGCAAGTGTGAAATAATGATTCATTCTAAAGAAATTAGTTTCTGACGTTCATTTTGTATTAATTTTCAGTGAATCACAGAAAATGACACATTAGAACATGGCTTAACATGCACAAAGCTTTATGGAAGACAAATTAAGTCCTTTCTAAATAATTATTTTTATAAATCATAATATCACGTTTGGGAACATTACACATATTATTGCATATTTAAAATCCACACCAATAAATGAATACTAAATAAATTACACTTAACCTAGTAAAATATGTTAAAAATCACTTACACGTTTGAACTATTGTATTAACACTGGCAACATTCGATGTGTTTTGAAGTTCTTGACATTTTAGCTAACTTTAGCACCACAAATATATAACATAAACGAAAATTGAAATAAATTCTATCAACCCTTATTATTAAATCATACGCAACTATTCAACAATTGTTTGTTGAAGTTTAATATAAAAATGTTAAATTATAATAGTCATATTCGAGCAAAATGTGTATTGTCTCTTTCCTTTTACATTTGAGCTCCCATGTACGGCAAATGTCTGGATCTTTAGGAAAGGAGTAGAAAGATAATATATTATTACCCTTGCAGTTTCACAGAGTGCAACAGCACAGATTGGCATTTCTTTTATGTCTGTTTAGAAAAACATGTAATTAAAATTGAATAACTTAGGCCTACGCAAATAAATTAGCAAATATACTAAAAGTCCGATTGTTCAACAATGACTTGTATCCAATATATTATATTATATAAAAGAAAAACTATTATATTATAATAAACAGATTGAGAAGAGCAATACACCTACATATTATATTTAGCATACATATTTAGTATTATAGTTACTAATATTAAATAAATGTATTAAATAAAATGTCTAAATCATTAATGAGAACATCACTACTATATTTTATAGTAGCCTATTAAAACAGATACTCGAGTGGTAAACATAATAATTTAACTAACTGTACACGAAAAAATACTACTAGGCAAACACAAATAAATAAATAATTATAAAGATAAATGAAAGAACCGCCCGAAACACATGGACTGCACAACTGATGTGTACTGGGTGACGTAGGCTCGTGGCTGACGTAAGCGATGACATCATCAAATTCCTTCAAATGGCGCTACCTATCTATTCTCTTTACATTGGATAAACCCAGCATCTGTTGAAAAGTTTCTTGTATATCTGGATTTTGTTACAAAGGGACATTTGGAGCACCTTTTAGAAAATACAAACATATTCTTTTGGTCAAACTTGATAATATTTTAATATATCATTAGTGTTATTTTAGATATTTATTAGAATTGGGTAAAATCCCATACTTCTCAAATCCGAATCTTAAATTTTCATTCAAGTCTAGAATTCAAGTTCAAATCTTCGAATATTTGAAAGTATATAATTCTAGTTAAAGTGAAAATATTTAAAATTCAATCAAAAAACCTGTTCAAGGCTTGGTGCCACTGACAAATGTTATTTTGTTTGTCATGTTTATTACATCATAAAAACTACAGAGAGATTACTTTTTAGTAAATCAATTATATTAATACAATTTTGTCCTTTTGTGTGATTTTGCTGTTCTCACAACTTCACGACCCCTATATACAGTAAATCTCTCAATTATTTGCAGGCGGATTATCCACTTTGCGGCTTATCCACGGCATCATCAACAGCAGGAGATACTTTTTGTAAAACACCACTTTGATAGAGAATACAGAGCTACCAATTGTTGTACTCAATATCCCTAATGAAGAGATAGTAAACATAGAGGCAAAAAGTTTATGACAAGCTGATGTTTTAAGTGATGTGTTCGTGAATATACTATACATTGATTGATTTAAAGTGTTTATTTTATCTTAGTGTGCGAAATATGTATGTTCATTGGCATAGTCACAATAGGTGAGTACTAGTTTGAAATGAATGTGCTACAAGCTTTTGTTTTACTACCAAAGCAAATTATCCAGCGTTTTCGGTTATCCGCGGCACTCGTCTCCTCCATTACTACGGATAATCGGAAGCAAACTCTAATTTATTTTACCAATTGCTTAATACTGTTATTTGAAGTCACAGTCTTCGTAATTGTATTAAAGATACTTTTCTAAGACTTTTGCAAATCTCAAATCTCTCGAATACCGTAGGATTCGAGTATTTGAGCGTCCCATCTCTAGTATTTATAATATATATCAAGCGTGAAAAGTGCATATCACTCGACTTGACGTCTGTAAATGTGATAGTAGATGTGTAACTTTTCAAACTGTCATAATATGTCAAGTTTTAAGAAAATTTGGGTACAATTTGAAATTCGTTATATTCGCTTGATGTTTTCCCTTTGGTCCACCTATTGGTCTGGTTCCATCTTTGTCTTGTTTGGCTTTTCCTTCATGTTGGTCTAGCCTCTGAACCTTTCTTACTACTCGTCTCCACTTGTCTTGCTGTTTTCTTAATACCTCATATAGGCAAATAACCTGAATGGGAAGTAAGGCACGTTGCTAAAAAAAAAGAAAAGAAAACGTCATATATTATTTGATCCACTTTAAGTTCCTTTAAAACTTGATCTCTGCTTCCTTTTACCTTTGAATATTCTCTTTTTATTCTTTCTCAATCAGGGTTGATGCACACTCGGAGAATTTATGGATGCTAGCGTGGTAGGTATAAATCAGGGAATTTTAAGTCGCTAGAATTATTAGATTTGTATGCATTAGTTCTCAAAGAAATAGGTAGCATATTGTATGCAACACAGTGTAAGCTATTACGTTTATCTCTAAGCAATTTTGTGTTATTTGTGAAATTTTTGTCTTTAATAATTTTAAAATTGTACAGATAAATATGTATTTATTATTTAAATCTTTGTAAGTAAAGACTGCGATAATGCATATTTTCTGGTTTTGAAAACATGGAAAAGTCAAATTTTAAAATAAGGAAAGCTTACTAACCCTCGCGAATGGGAATTCTACTTTTTTCAGTTCATAGTGAAGTCAAATTAAATATATAAAATATTCTTGAAGCCATAGCAAAGTTGTTGTTTTTAAGATGTCTCGATTCTTAGTAAAATTCTTAAAATTAAAATTTCTTTTTTAATCGTTTTTTTTTAACAATTGCAATTTAAATCTTTTTCTCCATATTCAACCTCACATTAATTATATCATATATATATATATATATATATATATATACTGCAGTAAAACAATACCAATTTGAATTTTATTTTATTCGATAACTCAAATCAAACCAAAATAGAAAAAAAAATCAATAAGGTTTTATACAGTTTTAAATTTCACATTGGGCCAAAAATATGTTAATATGTTCGCATATTTCTAATAATAATTCTTTTGAGATGCAGTTGCTTATTCATTATTACCATATTGACTGGAAAATAATCAACACTTTTTCCCTAAAAACATCCTTAACAAAACTTTTGTATAACTTATAACTGCACCCTTGTAAAATACTTAACAAACTTGTCAACTTTGAGGACTGAAGATATAGTAAGACTTATATTGAAATCATTTATAATCACCACAACAGATGGTGCTCTTTAACACAATAAAGTGCACTATTGTTGCATGAACATGCATAACTAAACATAAGAAAATTAATAATGAAAAAAAAAACCATAATATTATAGTGTATGCGCATGCATGCCCTTCTTTTAGGCTACTATTTATTATGTATGTGACTATTGCTTGGCAAATTTAGTATATCATTGAAATTATGACCAATTAACTACTGCAATGTCTATTACGCCATGCTTTTCTGGGACGTAAATTCTACAGATATTTATTCAAATATAATTTTGTTTCTTTAAAACACTTTTTAATTTATATTTATTTACTATACAGTGGGCACCGCTTAATGTGATCCCATTGGGACCGAAAGGAATTGATAAAAATAGTCGATTGATAATAATAAACGATGCCACATTAAATACAGATGCTTTGTTATAAACAACAACAAGACGAAACTACAGTATTAATTCTACCTTGTTTGTCCTTTAATCTGTGACAAATTACATATAAATATGTAGTGTATGAACTTTTTGAAAAAATGTGAGGGCATTTACATTAAAGTACTCTACATACATTTTTATGTTAAAAAAACAACTAAACATAAGAAAAGTGTTTTTTGCTTGATAAATTGAGGCTATACCATGCACCGCAGGGAGGGGGAGTTGTCTAGACTATGACTCATACATTCCATATCTATGACTCATACATTCAACAAAAAGGCACATTCTCTCCACTACACTCAGACTGTAACAGCCTATTAACCTACATTCAAAAGGCCGTGTTTTGTATTGCAGTAGACATTATAAAACAGTAAGGCTATGGGGGTTTCCTAATTTTAAGCTTTTATAAATGTTCATGTTGGTAGCCCTAAATTACAAAAAAATAACAACGAAGAATTTCATATGTTTTAAGTATACAAATGATCAGGTCTACAAGAAACTTTAATAACAATAACTGTTTGGTAACATTGTCTGTGATCACAATAAGCGGTGCTTACTGTATCTAACTCGACAATTATTCAATTATTCTTTAAATACATATTTAGTGCAATTTATATTAGGATTATGAACAATGAAACAAACACAGCCCACACAGCACTAGTGTGGTGTGGTTACCAAATAGAATTATGTAAAGAGTATTTATATTAAATAAAACAAAATGGCTGAATACATGAATAGAAAATTATACCTAAAAATAAAAATAAAAATTTAAATTTGGAAACGATAGGAAATATAAAAATGATGATCATTTCAATATTTGTTTTGTTTGAATACCATTACTTTAAATTAGAATATGAAAGATAAGAATGAATGGAAAGTTGTGATAGTAGGAATAATCCTTGTTAGTCTCGATATAATTAAGAATCGAGTTTAACATCTTGAATAGTTTGTTTAGTTTGTTAATTGTTTTAAACAATACATATAATATGAAAAAGGTTTTATTGCAAATATATTTTTAAATAGTTGATCCTAAGTTTGATAAATCAAGTTACTAACATAATATGTAATTCAATCACCTTTCTTGCTCCCCCTCCCCTCCTCCTCATGACCATTATTTCCTAATGTACTTATCGTTAACCTTAATGGGTTACACTA
This sequence comes from Timema douglasi, assembly GCA_901482245.1. NCBI lineage: Eukaryota > Metazoa > Arthropoda > Insecta > Phasmatodea > Timematidae > Timema > Timema douglasi. The sequence goes on along the minus strand of CABEEJ010001293.1, from coordinate 73,591 downwards.
TGGTATGGCCATAGTTGAAACGGTCAAAGTAAGACGTTAAGGGTAAACAAAGTGTACATGACACCACAGAATGGCAATAACATAATTTTATTGTTTATCTTAGCTTTTATTATCAAAGATAGAATTAGTTTTTTGGAGCCAAGTCAAATCTTATATACAGGATGGTGCAAAAAGTCACTTTACCCTACTACAACAACGACGACGACAAGGGGAAACTGACTTTTGAGTCACATTGTATTTCTAAAGCAAAGGCAAAGCTTGTTTAAGGTTTGTACACCCCTACTGTTTAGCACTGCTATGGTGTAGGTTACTGAGACGCTAGCTTTAAGAGCTTCCCTATCTCTACATGTGAGTTGAGTTTAGATGTCATATCACGTTGTTACAAAGCTACAAACTTGATTGAATTTTCCCTATTATATGCAGTTTTTTTTACATCACTAGTATTGATTACTTTATATTTGGGATAGGCCATCAAATCCTTAAGGATATTCGAGATTCTAGAAAATTTCAGATTTGAGACGAAAATTCCAAGAGTTTTTTTTTTCTCTCTCTCTCTCCAACTTTTCAAGTGAAATGTGTTTTAAGGCTCTTCTACTGCTTATTCGTGGTCCAGAACAAATTATAATTATAGGATGAACTTAAGAACTAGACACCAGACCAGTAATTTAACACTTAACTGAATGGATTATAATAAAGAATGAGTGTATTTTGTTACTGTTTGTATTTTATATTTCCTCTTATATTATTAATTTCTTTCAAGATTCAAAATCTGATTCCAGATTCGGAATTCTAAGTTAAATTGGAAATTCGGATTCGTAAAATAGTGGATTCAACCCAACTCTATTTATATATATATATTTTTTTTACAAAAGAACAATTAATATTTGTACATTAAGATGCTAGACCAGTTCATTATGCATCTTTTATGAGCGTTGAGATTATGGAGATAATAAACATTTGTTTTCATTAGTAATTTTTTCCATTGAGGGGAAAAGTAGATCTTTAAAATAATTCTATTAATATTTTTGTACCTTTACTGTACATATCATCATCATCATCATCATCATCATCATCATCATCATCATCATCACCACCACTGCGTCTTACTACCCGTTCGGGTTGTACACATGCTAATGTGTAATGGTAGGGTGATTGTAAGATGAAATGAAGGACCTACAGTTTAACGTGGAATCCGAACCACGGTGGAGGCCTGGAATTTCTCACATTCACAAGTTGTGATTAATACATGTCTTGTCAGAGGTGAAGGAAAGGTTTGGTAATCAGATAAATCCGTGCTGGGACCGTGGATTGAACCCAGACCCCCATCACAGAAGTCTGACACCTTACCCCTAGTCCGCTAGGTCACCTACTTCACATAGTAATTGGCAATATCATACAGTTAATATGATTTTGTAAGATTTACCAGCTTTACAAATTTTCGACTAATTTTTTCTTGTAATAATTTATTTTTCTTTCTAAGATCCTGTCAAATTTTTATCATTCGTCTTAGAGATGGGTTGATTCCAATATTTCTTGAAACCAAATATTAAATTTTCTTTCAAATCTAAGATCTAAAATTAGGATCCTCCAATTTAATAAAAATATACGTTAGTTAAGGTGAAAATATTTAAAAGTAGATTTAAAAAAACTTGTTTAAGGGTCAGTGCCACTGACAAATGCTATTTTGTTTATGCCTATTACATCATAAAAAAGAAAACATTTTTTTAATAAATTTATTATATTGATGCAATTTTATCCTTTTGCTAACCAAACAAGTATATAATTACTTTTACCAATTGCTTAAAAATGTTATTTGATGTTAAGGACTTCATATTAGTATTTGAGATACATTTTCAATTTTTTTTATGAATCACGATGTTTTCAAATGCCATAGGATTCGAGGAATTGGGCATCTCATCTGTAGTTTGTATGGACGGGTCTTATTAAGGTAGACTGTATCATTTAATCTTATATCACCATTGACCCATATCATACTTTACTTCATTGTTCTTGTTTGTTTGCAGGAGCTATGTCCCTCGCCAATACGAACACAGCCAAACAGGCTACCACCACGATCCAGGTGAGTTCTTGGGATTCATTATACTATTTTGGTTGTATCCTTATTATGGTTTCCTTTTTTTGAAATGAGCTATTTTTATTAGTTTTTTGCTAATATAACCCAGTATAGAGATTGTTTAATAAATAACCGTATGAAATAAGTTGAATAATATGATTCTTTTGTATACATTTACAAAGAGAAGAGAAAAGTGACCTTGAAGTGTAAGGAAGGGAGTGTTGAACAGGGCGGACTTTGAAATTATTTTCACATAAGCAGCAGAAACATGAACATTTAATGTAAGGTAGACTCGGAAAGTGGAGGCCATAAGAATGAAGTGTTTTGAGGAGCATGTTAGCTATCACGAGGAGAAACAAGATAAGGGATGAAGTTATTCAGGAAAGAGTAAGGGTACAGGGAGTACATGATATAGTAGAAGAAACAAGACTTAAGGTGGTATGGGCATATAATGAGGATGTTGGAGTAGGGCATGAGTCAGAGAGGAAGCAAGGCTCGGATGGTATGAACATGTAATGAGGATGTTGGAGTAGGGCATGAGTCAGTAGAGGAAGCAAGGCTCGGATGGTATGAACATGTTATGAGGATGTTGGAGTAGGGCATGAGTCAGTAGAGGAAGAAAGACTGAGATGGTATGAACATGTTATGAGGATGGAAAAGGAGATAAAATCATAGACAATGATGGAGATGAAGTATGTAGGGAAAATACCACATGAAAGACCAACAAAGAGATGGGAGGAGCACATAGCAGAAAGTGCTCAAGTGGAAGGAGAAGAATGGTGAAAGGATGAGGGACAATCCCATCCCTATTAATATTATGTAATAAAAAAGTGACATTATATCACAATTATAACTTTTAAAATAGTCTATAACTGCCAAGCAGTATGCATAGCTACTAACCAGGGTGAAACTCTAGTTCGGGCTGGTAATATTTACTGCACCAGTTAGTTTATGAGAGTTCTTCACCCATAGATGTTCTCCTGTCTCTTAGGGACTGGAGGAAGGCCCCATTTCTCTGACATGGAGCGTGACGGGGGCTACCGCGGTGGTTATCGAGGCTACAGAGGCAGGGGAAGGATGCTGCATGGTGAGTTTCAATATCTGTTTCTAAACAAAGTACAATAAAGCCTCTCGAATTCAGATTAATTGGGTCATCCAGAGGGTTAATATGGATTAATGAAGCAAAAGATTGCCCTAAAAGACCAAAAAACTGAGCAGACAAATAAGTGGAAAATTTAAATTTAGTGTTGATAAGAGAAAAAAATTAAAACCTTTATTTAAAAACTAGAAAATCATTTATTTAGTGATACAACACTCCAAACTGTTACTTCTTTTTGAACGTAATAACGCAGGTTCGAGACTCAAGCTTTTTCTACACACAGTTCATCTGCTTCTCATCTATTTGTAGGCCTTGCCCTTCTATTCTGTTTTCAATGTTTAATTTAAATTATCACTTTGGTACAATTTTTTTTTTGTTAAAAAATTTAATAGTTTCATTTAAGTTGAGGGGGAGGGGGAGTCAAAAATATTTTTTAATAGAGTTAGGAAGCGGGTCAAAAACTTTTGATTCTGTTGCAGTTATAGGTTTGATCAATAAATTTAAATGATAAAAATATGCACACTTAAAAATTCATTTATTTTTACTTTGTAATTTTTTCAAACATAAATTAAATATTTGTACAAGTGTTGAGTGAGGTTTTGGTTGTTATGTAAACTAAAAAAATCCGATTCAAATGCAAATTTTATAATTGTGTGCATTCAATTTTTGTTTTATATCACAGCATATTTGAAAATTAATCCCTTGATCCATTTATTATTATTATAGCTGTATTTTTTTAATGATACAAAAATAATTTATTTTAGATTTTAAAACAATATTTTCTTTAAAATATATGTCATATTTAATTAAAATCCATTTTTTTGTCACTGTTAATACATGACTACTCAATACTCGATACCTTCATGGAAACATCGCTCGAAATCAGCCTGAATGCAAAGAACTAGTGCTTCCACATCCCCAAAAACCACAATTTAAAAACTTGCTTAAAATTGAGCTTTCCCCTTCTCTCGGTAAATTCAGAATTGCCAACCGTGTGGATGTCGGTTCTATCTGTAACATTTTTCACTTTAAGATTGGGCACAGATTTTTGAACTGTGTATTTATTTTAGTTGTCGTGTGTTTCAGGTGGGTATAGAGGCAGTCATCTTCACCATCAACCCCCGCCCCCTGGCTTGAGTCGGGGGGTTCACAATGGCAATCAGAGTGGGTAAGTTGAGCGGGGAAAGATTTATACTTAGTAGTAGAAAAATGAAGTTGACGGGCCTTTTTATTCTGCGCTGTCACGCATGATATGTAAAGGGGGTTTCCTAAGTAACTGAGATAAATCAAATCTGCACTAGATTAGATATTATTGAAACCTATATTAGTACACAAATTTGGTGCGTACTGGAATGAACACAAAAATATTTTCTATGACCCTATAGATTAAAGACTTACAGTCCCCCCCATCGCTTCTTTGGTGCTGACCGACAGCTGACAGCTCTGAAAAGTCTTAAGACTAAATTATGTATCCCTACGCTGGAGCATATGATCAGCAAAAACATGTGTTTAGCAGCTGTCACTTCTGACGGTCAAATTTTAGGTCTAGACAAGAAACCTATATGACTGTTTTATTTATTGTTGACCTTGATATGTTGATGGTCTAGTATTGATTATTAGTTTTTTCTAGAATATAATTTTTTTTTAAGAATTTAGCATTTAGTCTCATATTAGTTTTTATTATTATAAATAATTTTTAATAAAAAAAACTTTTTCCCATAATTTTTTGTTAACAGTATTATTAACAACATTATAGATACGAAAAATCTGAATGTGTAGTATTACACATAGGACAAAAAACACTGTCATAAACCTTTTTAACAATATTACAACATATTGGTGACCTGTCGGTCTAGGGGTAAGGTGTCAGACTTCTGTGCTGGGGGTCTGGGGTTCAATCCTTGGTCCCAGCACAGATCTATATGATTACCAAACCCTTCCTTCACCTCTGACAAGACTAAACTGTATGTCCTCCATTTCATCTCACAATCACCTTACCATTACACATTATTGTGTGTATTCAGCGAATGGGTAGTAAGAAGCGCTGCTTATAATAATAGTAATAATAATAATGACAATAATAACACTAACAATAATAACAACAATACCAATAATAATAAAAATAATATAAATAATATTAATATCAATAATTCATATTAAAAAAAATTCTAAAGTAGTTTAAAGTAAGGAGTGCTAATAAAGTTAAAAATTAGATAGAAAACTCAGGAGGAGCTATAACAAAATATATAGATTTTCACGATTTTATAGGGCAACACAACACAATCTTGGGGTTAAAAGATTTATTATATAGTCTTGATACACTTAAATTTTCAATAATGTATACCGGCCACTGAGAAACACTCACTATTTTTTTTATCACAAGCTTTAATGTTATATTAGATAGATAATTATTCAAAGATCACTAAAAAACCGTTTATTTCCAAGGATAACACGCTCACACACCGAAATAATATTCACAAAAGAACACACAGATATACTAAGTAGCGAATTAACACTCAAAAAATAGACACTATATTATTCAAATTTGTAATACAATTATTAATGGTAGCATAGACATGCCTAAATACAAATCAATAGTACTCGACTATAAAATATTTTGTTCTTCGACTTGTTGACTCACGCACGTGGTTTTATTAACTGTATTTTATATGATAATTCACTGTTATAATGTATATTTAAAATTGTTAAAGTTTGGTTATGAGAATAACGTTTGGTTGGTTGCTTAGTATTGAAGTTTTCTTTTGCTGTTTAATTCAAATTAATTATTAAAAGCAAGAGAACGTTAAAAGTGGCCTCATATGCTGAAAATAAATAGCCACTGGTTAGAAGCTAAGCTGCCAGTTGATGACGTAAAGGAACTTCTTGCAGGTTGGACGGCGAGTTGTATTAATACTCGTGTTTACAAAATTTAAACTTTATATTATTTCACAAACATTTTGTATTTTTTTTCCTCTTTATTATCACAAACCATTTATTTATGTTAAAGATACGTGAGGGCAGTTATACAAATATTAATAACTGAATCTAATACCATTAAATGTAAAATTTCACGCTCTATTCAACCTGTAACTGCCACAAGAGTAAAAAGAAAAACTAGAATGAATTTACTAGATTTTTTTTTCTTAAATTTACTTTTAGACAATGTTGGCATTACTGATACCATCTGCTAGCTGTCATGTAAAACCAAAGAAGGGTTAAGTTTACGATACTAACATGGATTTGAAGTTGAAAAGGTGAATGATATAGGAGCATAAAAGGGATCTTTGCGATTCAGATGTAATTTAATTAATAAGTGCTAATGACAAATTGTCATATCATTTGTATTTCCCTCCTACCCTGTTTGTTCTTATACTGCCGAACAGATCTGCCCCAGGAACAATATAAACCCATTTTGTTTCCGGCACTTAGCAATTTCTCCCCGACCATTCTAGTGTCTTCCAACTCTTACCTGTGTATTTGCTCAAGAATAAGGCAGCTCCATAGAAATACTAGTTAACACAAGATACACAATTATAAAATATTTGTATTTTTTGACTGGGGGGGGAGGGGGGGATCAAAAGGAAGTACAAGAACAGCTGCGTGATAGAATAAGGAAGTGAAAAAGAGTGGGATGAAATTAGCAGGGTGACTAGTGAAGTGATGGTAATGACAAGGAAAAGGATGAGAATTAGTAGGAAAAGTACAGAATGTAAAATATCTTTGAAGTCTTTTTGAGGTGAGGGGTGGGAGTAGAAAAGATCTCATAAGAGACCAGCAGGTCGAGATGCTATGGAAACAATAATAATAATAATAATATTTAGCACCGCGTCTTACTACCCGTTCGGGGTATACGCTTTAAGTACTAATTACGCTAATGGATTAGGAATTGGGAAGGTTGAATTATAGGAAGTGAACCCGCATTTGCGTGGAGGGAGAGTGAAAACCATTTCGGAAAAACCACCCCCAGTTCACCCGACCGAGATTCGAACCTCGATCTCCCCGTCCTCAGCAGTCGAGCTCGACACGACAAGCGCGTTAGCCAACTACGGCACCGAGGCGGGTGCTATGGAAACAAGAAGTACCCTTGATGTTTAAGGGAGTACTATATAGGGGATAGTTTCTACCTGTTGTCACACATACGGCAGAAGCATAGAGAGACAAGGAAAGGGGAGGCTTGAATGTAAGAAGAGACCAAGACCAAGAAAGTGTAGACCTTGAGAATGAAGTTTTATAGTAGGTGTCACAAGGAGAAACAGGATTATAAATTAAATTGTCCAGGCAAAGAGTTGAAGAGGGATACATGAGATAGTAGGGGAAGCAAGAGACTGATGGTATGGACATGTAACGAGGATGGAAAAGGAAAGCATTCCAATGGGATTGATAAAATGAAGCATGTAGGGAAAAGACCGCAAAGCAAAACAAAATCGAGATGCAATATAATGATAATTTAAAAGTGTGCAAGTGAGAGTAAGAATGGGGGAAGGCCAGAGAAAGATGAGGGCATTTCACAGATCAAGCTTGGTAACAAACCAAAAATAGTTGCTGTTGATAATATTTATTGAGTATTTTAAGATTAAAATTGAAGATTGGGGATTCATATTTAAAAGGAATGTTTAGATTTTAGATTTGAATTAAGTAAAATAATGGATTTTATCCATCTCTAATATCTATCTATATTTTTACTAACACCAAGGTATATTTTACTTTGATCTATAAAAAGGTTTTTATTTCTTAATGCAGCAGCCAGTTTACCAACTTATATGAGGAATTTTTTTTCTTAATGTAAGAATGTATTATTCATGCTATTTACTTAGATCTAAGTGAATAATTTACAAACCTATCTCTTATGTTCACAGGACAATTGATGACCCACTGGAAGCATTCCAGCGCATGCTGCGGGAAAAAGATAGCCGGGACCGCAAACTTCGCCGAGCTCGCCGGTCTCGCTCCTATTCTCGCTCGCGCAGTCGGAGCGGCTCTCGATCGTCGAGATCCTACACTCACTCCAGGAGTGTGTCAAGGTCTAGGTCACGCAGCAGATCGAGGTCGCGCACACCACGCTCTCGCACTAGGAGCCCCCGCAAACGATCGAGGACCAAGAGCCGTTCAAGGTCAAGAAGTCGCTCATTCACCATCAGCAGGTTGGTTGAAGTGTGATAGATTGTTTCAATCAAATCCTTAGGATTACAAATAAGTGCTTAATATTATTATATTATATTTGGAAGAAGGTACAGGAAAGGTTGACAGAAACATATAAAAGGGGGACAAACACAATATGGCCTTTACAATGAAAAGAAGAACATAGTTCACACTTTACACTGCTGCCAATGGACAAAGAGGTAATGGATGTCTCTTAGAGAAAATTGATCATCACCGCCCAATCCCCCGACCTAGGTTTCATTCTATCGGAACTCATCAGGGAGGAGTGTGAAACGCGCAACATAACTTCCTAAAAGAGAAAACCAAAAAACACAAAAGAGGAGAAAAAAGGAAAATGGTAAAGAATAATAAAACACATAGAAAGGAACAAATAAACCCAAAGGTTAGGACCCCACCACGCTGCCAATGCTACCACTCGTCGGCAATTAAACTCACTGCCCCTCAGAGTCCAACCCATTTCTGGGTTCTTCGCCATGAGCAAGCTCGCGGCACGAGCTTTCGGCCTAGCCCTGTGTGCTACTTATAATGAAAGTAGTCAAACAGAGTCATACCAGTCTGCAGGGCCACCCCGAGCACCTCTAGGTAGACGATGCAAACATCGGTCTCTCCATAATCACATGCCTACATGGAAAAAAAAACCCAACCTTTTGTGTTGTTCTTTTTAGGTCACGCTCACGTTCATTTTCTCGTTCACCAACCCTTCGGCCGCATTCACCTAGAGACAGAGACTTCTCTCCTAGACGGAAAGGTGGCACACGCTACAGGTCTCCCATTCGATCCCCTACAAGGTAATAGACATAATTGAGTATTTTTACATTATTCACACAAGCAACATTGATTGTATTCCTCAGTAGTGTCGCATGCAGTTAAATGTGTCAGTGTACTGTCTGATTTTCTGCTGACATAGAGGTTGTTGGGGCTTAAATCCTGTCTAGTTGTACTGAGGATGGACTTTTCCTAAACATTTTCCCCTCTCCTGCTAAGCAAATACAGATACTTGAAAATAATTAATTTCTTTCTTTTCTTTTTTATTTACTTCCGGTTTGGGTTTATGCATATGTGCTTTTGAAACTAATGTGTTAGGGATCAGGAAGGTTGAATTGAAAGCAAGTATACCCACATTTGTGGAGGGGGAGTGGACAACCATTTAGGAAAAACCACCCTTAGTATGCCGACTGGGATTCGACCTCGATCTCCCTGTCATTCGACAGTCTAAGCTATTGCAAGAGAGATGCTCAGACGATGCGGCCACTGAAGCGGTTTAGTTAAAATTAAACTATCAATTAGTTTTTTCCTTTAGTAGAATCTACTTAAAATCAAAATTACTTTTTTTATGTTGGAGAGCGTTAGTCATGTTAACTTTGTTGTCTCTGTGCAGGTATCAGCGCCCTTTCAAAGATGTGCGAGATTATGAGAGCAGCTCCTACTACGAGCCAGACTACCCCCCATACGGGGGTAGCGCTGGAGCACTTGTGGGTGGCAGAGGAAGGGGTGGCCGCTTTAAGAAGGACTTCAACAACAAAGAGTATTACGATCAGAACTACAGCAGGTACAGGATCCTCTCGTCGTTTATTTGTTTCTCTGTCATCCTGCCGTTGGCATGGGTTTGGCCCTGCCATTGTTCGGGGACTTGCACTCACAGTCGAGGAAAGTTTCGGCTCGAGGATTGTTATTTTATACTGAATTGGCGCATCACTGTTATAGGGTGATTAACTAGTCATACTTTTTCCACGCATTGTAAAATAATTTTCCCCAGCCTGAAGGTAATTTAATAAATGTCCAAAAGAGGATTCTCCGGGTTGTTTTTAACCTATTTATAAATCAATTTTAATTTAAAATTAAATCTGTGTTTAGCTCTTTAATTGTGCCTTAATAATATTGCCCAAGTCTTTGTATTTCAAAGCGCAAGCTTATTTCTTTTAGTGCACTTTTCTGGTTAATATTTTCAAATTTAAAGGATATTTATTCGATTTGTTCTTGTATGGCGGTAAATATGTAACTTTCTGTAAATAAGCTTATAACTTTACTAATTTATTAATCAAATTAATTAAATTAAACCTTCCGACAAAGTGGTATCACAATATTTTAATGAACTTTTTGAGATTAAATAGCAGTTGGTGCAGTATAATAAATTTAGTGAAACTATGCACATTTAAATTTTATTAAATCTATTGTTGATTTTTACTGTGAGCTAGCAGTTAAAAACTTTATCTCCACAAAACAATGGCGGGGCTGATTTTCCACATGGCAACAGAACTATAACATACTTGCTAATTTTAACCCCTGTTTTAAGTGAACAAACAATGTAGTTAGTTTACCGTGTATCTACAATTATTATTTATATATGTACCTTTTTAAAAAAAAGGGTAATTTCAGATCTGTCTTCACATACATTACTGTATTGTAATCTGCAATGAGAAGTGCTGTGAAATACCAAAATAGGTTTTTATATTGTTTAAAATGTATGTGTACATTTATTTTCTCCTTGGATGTGACTGACTACTTTTAAAACATATCGCGATAAATGATCTTGTTAGAGATTTTTGTTTCTTACAGACTTTTATTTTTAAGAAATTTGTCAAAATATTTTCATCAAGGCCTTGTAACTTAAATCATAATATTAGGGGTTTGCAAAGCTTTGAAAAATCAAAGTCAAAGGTCAACCAACACATATTTCCTGAGACTTTTGACACCCAAAATTTCCTTATAATCTACAAAAATATTTTGAAGCAAAACCAAAACTTAAAAAAAAAAAATCTTAACCAAATATGGTTTCTTTTTATTATTATCATTTCAAACTTTATTTATTTTTTCATAACATATTTAACTTTAAAGTTAGTTTTGGTTCAAAATTAAATTTTCTTTTATCTGCTTCGGTGGTCACATGGTCTAACGCACAACTCTCACAATAGAATAGACTGCCAAAGACGGGGAGATCGGGCTTCAATCCCAGCCATTTATACTGAGGGTGCCTTTTCCTTAATGGTTTTCTACTGTCCATGCAAATGTGGCTACACTTCCTCTCAATTCAACCTTACTAACCTCCAATTCATTAGTGTAGTTAGTACACAAACCTATAACCTGAATGGTTAGTAATACGTGTTGATGTTTTTTTTTAATTTCTTTTTTTAATGACTGACAGATTGTCTATTATTGTTATTTATTTCGTCCATAGCTTTAAAATTCTAACAATATTCTTCTTGATTTTTCCCTAATTTAAGAAAGTTAAATGCGTGTGAGATGACATATATATTAATCAAGTTTTGAATTTCTTTTCAATCTCATTTCTTATAAATCTAGCACAATTTATAATCAAAGATAATCTAAAGCAGTGTAAGATACACAAAACTGATTTTTGACTTTTACTTTTCATAGCATTTTTCAAGTCAATTTTGGCATAGCATTTTAAAAAATTATCTTTGCATACCCCTAATGAACTTTCCAAAAATAGTGAAAATATCTTATAGTAACTAATCCTAAGGTTCATCATTTATTAAAATTAGTTTGCATCTATCTATTTGTATGTATATAATATGTATCTGTTGGTAGCAAGATCCATTTTTTCCCGGTTCAAGTTGAATATTATAGTGGTTTTTTTTATTAGTTTTTTTTACAAATTGTGACTCATATTTTCAACTCTTGTGATTATTTTTAACTTATTCCACAGTAAAGTGTAGGGATGGGCCGATCAGCTCTTTTGCAGATCAGGCTAATGTCAATTATTTGGTTTATTTTATTTACTACGATATTTAAAATACACTACGCTATAATCGACCTCACTTTTATTTTTTAATAAAACTTGGTTTTGGTTATTAAATCCACAACATATATATATATGTAAATAAGCATAAAAAAATAGTTATCTTAACAACGGAAAAAGGCGACAAATTGCTGTGATAAATTAAACATTGAAAGGAGGATAGAAGGGTAAGGCCTACACACTTAACAGAAAATTGTTTAAAATGAAAACGCAACGAAACCATCATTATTTTACTTTCTTCTGCTAAAAAAAAGGGGGACTGATGTACTCTGAAAATTACATATCTATGTGTTTGGTTGTGTTTTATTTGTGAACTTTGAGGTCTACAGCTTTCTGGTAGGCATGTAGGCCCTGTTCTTTTATCGTTCTGTCAATGTTTGATTCTAAAATAATCATATTAAAAAATTGAAATATGCTTTCACAACTATTTGGAAAAAAAGAATTATTAAAAAAGTGAATGATATGCTTAGAGGTAAACGAGTGCCATAAGTACCTGAGTACATATATAAATACTCAACTATGAGCGTAAATTATGTAGTTAAGAGGAAGATGGAGGCATTTTACTAAACTGACCCAGCCACAGGCATGAAATAGTCGATCATGTTGATGATGATGATGATGATGATGATGTTGTGAGCATAAATTATGAGTATCTTATATTGATTATTTAATGTGTTTACACAAAAATATCACAGTTTTTCAAAAGCTTAATATCCCACTTATTATTTTTCATCTTGGTCATTAAGAATAACCAACCAGCAATCTTTATTTATTAATATTTCAAATAATGTGCCAGAAACCAAAATTTAAAACAAAAAAATATGGCAAATTTATTTTCTAAGTGATTTGAAATCTACTCTCTCACTTGCTCCGTTTACAACCACAGGCCCGCAGCATGAGATAGATAACTGTTAGTGTTTTCTAGGGATGTACACAGTCCACTTTCGATTCCAAACCAAATTGAATAATACAAAATATTCCTGAAGCCGAATCGAAGTCTGAATGTTTTAAAAAAAATTATTGTTGGTAAACAATATTCTCTAGTGCATGTTTATAATAATTTAGTGATAAATTTAATTTAAAAATTGATATATTTCTAACATTACTAGAATATTTCATTCTAAGTTGATTAATTACAAAATTATAAAATGTTATTTAAATATTTTATGTTTGTCGTGTCAGAATTCATTTGTGGTATACATTTTAAAAAAACTAACATATAATGTATATTTTAACTTTAAAACATTTTTATTGGCAAAGCTTAGTTGTCAAATATGGACTTTTACTTTCGAAGCGATATTGGATCTGACAAATGCTAAAAATGGAGCCGAAGTTTTCTACACCTCTAGTGTTTACATGAGTACATGCACAAATTGACACGATACTACATCCCATATTTATTTTAGAAACATAATATACAATCATTCTTACTTTCAACTAAATTCATGGACCTTATTGGATCACACAATATATTGAAATTGACTCTTGGTTCCGATTATATGCCATTCACAAAAATTTTCCAAACATGTTGAAAATTACACCTAGACACTCAAATCAAACCTTGGACTTTATTTTTGGTGGCTATAAATTAGCTAACAATCTCACCCCTCACAAGATTAGCTTAGACTCTGCCTTAAATTATTTATTGAGTTATAATTTTACCTTGTGTAGAGCATGAATCTGAAAAACTCAATCTTATAGCACTTGTGCCCAAAGATCATGCGTGTGAATCCTGTGTCAAGGTGTCATTTTTTAACAATCTTTTTAAATAACATTTGAGTGATTTGTCTACATTGGTTATTTTTGGGAACAATATTTGATAAAACTACCAATAAATATAATTTATCTTTGTTGGTAAACATTTGACATTAAAGAATTTATCTTTGTTTGCTTAAAAAATATATCTTATCTTAATGCATTAAAAAAAAAAAAGATGGAAGCTTTACAAGTCTAATCATGGCAAATTAAATAAGATAAAGAATTAGCTGAAAAGATAATAGAACATTTAAAAACCTGAATGATTAAGACACATCATAAATATTTATTTTTCATATTCATATTTTTACTGTCTTGATTTACTGTTAATTGAAAAAAAAAGCTACATATAAACATATATCTAAAGATAAAAACTATGTTAAATAATATACACTGCATTAATAAAGCTTTACAATAAAAGAAAATAAACTAGATAAAAAAAAAAGATTCAATATGTAAAATATTTGCTATGTTTGAATAGTTAAATCTTTTGTGTTTCTGTTTGCTGTTACAAAGGAGTAATATTTTGCTCACATATTTTTTTGAAGATGTGAGAACATGATTGAGTTTCATATTATCTTTCTGAACGAGACTAGGAAGCTCATTCGGATGACAACAATTATTAGATGTATAAGATTAATATGTAGATAGTGAAGTTTTGTAATTCAAATCAGCTTCATAGTCTCGGTCCTTTGAAGCCCTTCATGCAATTTTATAAATAAGGGGCCATTCATAAACAATGAAACACATTTTCTTACTTTTTTTACCCCCCAATCCATGTAGCAACAGTAGAAATTTAGCATGACACGTCCCCACTCCCCCAACCCTCTAACCTTATAATATAACTCCACATCAAGAGCTAATGTCATTATTTCAAAGGGGAGCTTTTGGACACTTAAAGAGGAACTCATATTTAATACTACTCAAAATCCATTTTAAATTCTGAGTATAAATGATTTCAAAGAATTTTATAATTATTAGAACTTGATTATAAAATTTGTGTAACGTAACACCATGATGTTACTCACCCACACTACCCCATGTAACACCAGGTCCTCTTTTATCAACAGCACTACGTGGTTTATTGATGACCCCTTAAAACAATTTATATAAAAAGTTGGAGTTTGTAAATGGAACTAAAGTATTTTTTTAAAAATCAAAGTTCCAACTATTTCATTCTGTTGGATAACTTTATTTACGTCCCCTCTTGTAGAATCAAAACACTCTGCAACTGATTAGTAATTTCTTGGCGTTCATTTTTGGGCGTGTGGACTAAACGTTGAGTTTCTCTTTTATGGTTTGCCTGTAATGGAGGGGTTGAGGCTTGAAAGCTGGTCAGATGTAATGTGGGTTTTATTTTACTCCCTTCGCCCAAATGCAGGAACATTTACTTTTTGCAAAAATTCTTCTTCTGTTAATTGAATAAAGTGTTGGTGTCTATTATACTCTTTCAATAGGGATGTGTGTGACAACTTTAAACTACCCTATAAACATCTGGTTTTAGAAAATTAATTTTTTCTTTTCTTAAATTGTTGACAAACTTGAATATAATATAAAATTACAACTAACTTTAATCTTAATATATCCATCCAATAATCACATTCTGCTAAAACCTCATATAAACAATTTTGTAATTATATTTGGAGCTCTGATGCATGAAATAACACCGCTTCTGTGACTGTGTTGTCTAAAGTGTCACACTCACTGTAGCCTGGACTGCCATTGATAGGGAGATCAAGGTTTGAATCCTGATCGGGTATACTTCCCAAATGGTTTTCCAGCTCCCTTTATGCAATTTTGGCCACACTACCCCTAAATTCTACCTTACTCATCCCTAATACTTTAGCCTAATTAGTGTATATGCGTGCAACCCGACAGGGTAATATGACGCGGTGCAAAAGAAAAGTATCTAAAATTACTTCATAATTGTAGGAATAATCTCTTTTTATGCTTATGACATTATTTGAAATGATTGATTGTTCCAACATTAAATTTGAGAAATTTCGGTAAAAATGTAAAAAAAAAACCTATTTTTGTCAACTAAATAGAACCCAGACAACTAGTAAAACTCTGAGTCAGCCCTAAAAAGTTTTAACGTTTGCCTCATCAGCAATAAGTAGATATAAACAAACATTAGATTGAATTTGATTTATATTACAATATTTTAAAAGGGGGAAAAACTATATTTATCAGAATATATTTTGGTTTCAAACTGAAAAGTGTCTCACACACACACACATCCCTTTTTTTTTAAACTTATGAACAGGGAACACACATTTCGGATTAACCTTTGCCCATATTGTCATCCAATTAATTTAAATAATTTAGGACTATGGAACTGTGATTTTTATTACAAACAGTTGAACATAGACCTATTCGGTTGCTCATTGTGGTTGTTTAATTTAATATTTGACTTGCATTGAGAGCTATTTTGCAAAAGTACTGGAATGTGGAAGCTTCCATCAAGCTGAGATATAAATGTTAGGGTTTTACTAAACCTGATGAAGTTGAGTACATTTTAATTGGTGGTTGTTTTGGTATGTATTTGAGCTTATTTTTTATTTGAGTAATTAAGTGGAATTAAAAGTTTTTATATCTTATAAAATCAACATATTTTATTAAATATTAATTTTGTCTGTGATCATAAGAATACAATGGTTTAAGTGATAATACTAAGACTGATAGCAAGTTTTGTTTAAATGTTTTATATTATTAGGTATTAATAATTGTTTGTCACATTTTTATTGACGGGTTAGTCATACTCTTATTAAATAGGTTCTCTGCTTGTGGTATGAGAGAGCAGGACATTTTCTTGAAATATTAATATTTTGTTCAGAAGCATGTTTCGTTATTAAATATATTTTATTACTGGTCAATTACTCTAAATGAATATTTAGAATTCTAAATCAACTTTTTTACAAATAATAATTTATTTCTTAATTCTTATAGGTCACGTGTAAAACATTTAGTAGGGAATGTAAGCTTAATTGCTTGGATATGAGATGGTTTTGACACTAAATATTGGATTTATTTGTATATTCTAAGCATGTGTATACTACTTTTGGACGATGTTGTCATATCGCTGGTGAACAAATATTGTATCCTTTTTGTCATAGAGTGCACCTATAAGGGAAACATGTTTTTAAAAATTGACTACTATCTAGCTATCCATGTTTGTATTGTGTGTAAATGCAACTGATATAAAACCAAGTAAAACTTATACGATCGGCGGCATAAAAGCCAACTCAGAGCTGCCGATGCCAGGTTTCAGATAGCTATTAAATATTTGACAAACCCTTACGTCCATCATCTGCATTAAACTCTAGGTGATGAATGACCCTGGACACAAAATAAACCTGGATAGCTTAGTGGCAGGTCATTAGTGCATTAAGCCAAAGATCTCAAGCTCGTCTCCCATATCCAGGTGCCATTTCAACTGTATTTAATGCCTATTGTGTTTGTTCCTCTATTTCTTACTATACCTCTTGCATGTACCTTCTTTTGTTCACAAAACCATTCCTAAAATTATATTTTTGGTTTCATATAACTGTGCTTTCGCTATTTCCCTTTCATATAATCATGTTTCCATATTTCTCTTTGATATAATCATGACTATACTCTTCTTTCCTTTAACCACTATTCCTCCTTTATTTTCTTCCCTTCTTCTCCTCTCACCTGCACACTTGCTGTTATCTGCTCCGAACATCTCTTTCTTGGTGACCTTTGTGATCATTTTCCTACAAACTTGATTGCCAAAATTTACCATTTTACCTTGGGATTCTATAGTATTCCTTCCTCATTACATTCCCATACCATCTCATTCTTGCTTCCTCTAGTATCTCATGTACTTATTGTGCCCCCAACTCTTTATCTGGACAATTTAATTCCCAAGCCCTAAGTATGTTTCTCAAAAACTAAATAATATATTTTTTGGAATGATATAGAAATGCCTACGCACTTACCAAAAGATTGTTCACGTTTTAAAACCATCTCATCAGAGAAAAATTTCAGGACATAACAATCCCCTTACTCTGAAGAAATACTGTAATATATTTAAAATGGGAATGTTTTGACTTAAAAATTTCTGATGAGAGTGTAGACCTTAGACCTTTCCTCTTTGTTTAAATACTTTCACCTTTAACCTTTCTCCTTTGTTTAGATACTTTAGCATATGTTTCATGATGAATTGAAAATTTGAATGACAGGAAAATGTTAGTCTTGTGTTTATTTTATATTTTAGTGTCGATTAAATTTTAAACTATAGGAATGAGTTGAACAACAAGCGACCTTTGAAACTACATACATAAAGTTTAATTCGTTGAATATATGTCATGTTTTCCTTACATTGGCAGTCAATTATTTTCTTTTATTAATTTCCAAAACATTGATCACATTTTCTTGCTATTAGGTTAAATTTAGATCCCACACTTTATGCCAATTCTACCAGACATAAATACATTTAATGTAACATATTTTTGTATCTGTTTAATCTTTGTTAACTGTTACTGCACATTTTTATCTCTTCAGTTGGTTTTATTTTGTGACTATCATATATTATTTAATGTATTGTTATTGTTTTATATAGTAATTTAAGCCACTATGTGGAAAATCTGTGATACTATTAAATATTTAGTGCTTTTTTATTAGCATAGTCTCCATTGACGTAACTAAAATAATGAAGAAGGGGAGACTAAAATTATATACACACATGTCTTAACCTATGCTGTATTGACCTGAAAATTAGCCTCCCCCGAATAGGGGTCGTACCCTAAAATTATAATCACTTTGAACACTAATAATAATAATTGTATTAAAATGAATCCCTTAGTGTTCCTATTGTTCATATTATTTACATGTCCATTTACTAATATTATTCTTTTTTTATACGATCTACAATGTGCTATTTATTTTTTATTAACACGTCATTCCGCCCTCAAAAGTGAGATAGGTACGCTCTTAAAAGGCTATGCCTTTTCTTCAGCCAAATGTGACCTATGGTTTTTCATATTATAAGTTATATTATGTAAAATAGTCTTATTTTTACAACAAACAGTAAATAAATACTGCAATGAGAGTATCTATTCAAGTAACTAACAAATTTCAATAAAAAGCCTCTAAAGCCGTGTGTTAAAAGTAGTAGTGACAGCTATGAAAGATTTTGACTATTTCATTCTGTCGGCCATTTTGGCTTGAAGCTAAATTTATATTATTAGTTAAGGTCCATTTGTTTAAAAAAAAAAGTTTTTGAAGCTGTTATGGAGTTTATAAACTATTTCGACACACATCGATATAACTACAGCCCTTAAAGATACAACATTTGCTACCTAGTATCTAAAGGTGCGATTATAGGTTGCACCTGGGTTTTATAAATGATGGTTTTAAGAAAAAGTGCAGCTTATTTTTGGGTCAATACATATTGGCTCTAGCCAACATTTTAGTAGATACGTTTTTCTCCGTCTGTTTTAAAACTATATTGAACCTTGATAATTTTAAAATGATTTGAATATGTGAAGTACACAGAACATTGTTGTCTTAAGAGTCGAAACGAAAAGTAACCGAGAGTTGGGTCCAAACGAAAAACCCTCCCATAATTCCAGATTCCTTTTGTATAAATATAAGCATTTAAAAAGTTACTATCTGAATTTTTTCATATTTATTATATTTTTTTTGTACGTGAAAAAGTTCTTAATGTAAACCTATGAAAGTAAAAAAAAAAAAAAGTGATTTATATTTAATTTGAATATTTGACTTAGTTGGGTGTATTTTCACACAAATTTGTAATCACTACAGGCAAATGTTTTTAGCTTAGGTAGAAGGGAAAGGTTTCTTATTCCTGAATAGTGAATAGCCTTAATAGAAATCCTCTCAAGTAGTAGTCACCCCTTACCCTCTTGTTACCCTAAAACTACCCCCCACTCCCACCCTTGTCATAACTATTAGACACCAGTATTTTGTAAACTTGTTGAAATTAAGTTATTCTCGAGGTTAATAGCGGTACCCCTGGAGAAGTGGAAGAGGGGTGAGAATCTTGACCCATTCCCTGGCGCGGGCATGAATCGACATTTCATTGCAGTAAGTTATTGTAATGCCATCTATCAATGAACCACTGTACTTTTAACCAGTCTGAATACTTCATATTGAAGCTAATAGATGGGCATGAATACAGCAATACATGAGAAAGTGAGTGAGTAGGGAAAATATTTTTCGGGTCAGAGCGTACGAGTTAAAAGATGGCTGCTGTGCTAAACACCTGTCAGGAAATGGGTTAAAGAAGTGATGACAACTAAACAAAAAATCGCTACATTTGTTGGTCTCTTTGGGGTTAAGGGAAAAAGAAAAGTCGTATTTTCTTCGTGCAATAGCACATTAGTAAGTTTTATCGGTTTGGGAGTTGTTTTTAAACTTATAATAGCATATAAACTTATATAACTTTATCTCTTCCAATCTTCCATATAAGGTTTGTTGAGACCGAGGGCCAGTTTCATAGTAGGATCTAGTACGGCTCGAGCGCGGCGCTAAACTAAATACAAGATAAACACTTTCCATTTGAGTGTAGGTAGGTGCTGTCATGTACTTAGTATAACGTCGCGCTTGAGGTGTACAAAGTCTGGCTATGAAACTGGCCCGTAGTCTCAGTCTAATTTGACACTAAAACTTCTGATATTTTATAATTAGTTTCTTGTTAAAATGTGATTTGTAATACTTATTAATTAGTTGCATGTACAAATGTATTCTGTGATAAATTAAAAATAATGCCAATATATAGCTGTGATACTTTATAATAATTAATGCCATGCCTTTAAGTACTTTTTAATATCCAGTGGCATACTATAGAAATAATTTGTGATAATTTATAATAGCTAGTGTTAAGTTTATGCTATAATCTCTTGACATATTGTAGTAATTGGTGCAATGCTATGGATATTATTTGTGAGTGTTTATTATTTAATCACATGCTACACAGGTTATTTAAAAATAAATTGACGTTGACAAATTAGTGCTTATCATATTAATAAAGATACCTTACCTTAAAATACTTTCTTTATTTTCAAACATGTTTTCATGACTGTTTATCAGTGTCTGCTTGTCACAATATTACCATTCTACTGTAATAAGTATCTATTAGAAGTATTGATTTTTAACCGAGGCCAAAATCTTCATCGTGGCAGGTCATGTAGAAAAATAAAAGTATTCTTTGACCAAAGAATAATCCATATTTATGACAAATAGTTTAAAATCTCAACATTAAGATATTCACAAACTAAGCACCTAACAAGGAAATATGTATTTTTCCCTTTAAAAGTGATCTTATATTTTGGTTCAATCCCATATTCAGGGACATCCTATTTTCAGATCAAAGTGGTATTTATTATCGTAATATCACAAATAGTGATAATAACTGTCTAATGTGTTATATATTTATTACTAGTTTCATTGTTAGTGTTAGCGAAGTTATGCGGAAGGATTTTTGTCATTAAAAACTTGACTTGACTTCATATGCTAAATGGTTTTTAATTTTTAAACATTTAATTATTTATTATTCTTTTGTGCCCACTATTACGTTGTTAAAAATGAGCAATTAGGCCTATTAGGTGATTCAGAAGTTATGTGAAGGTTTGAACTTATGGTCATTGAGGACTTTTAAAACTGATTAATAGTGATTTAATTGAAACGACAGGCTAAGATTGGCCACCTTGGTCCGTTATTAGTTATATTTACACATTCAGAAGTGATCTGAAAATATATGTGTTTGTTTAAAAAATAATTGTTTTGTTTGTGTTTGTTTGGAAAAATGATTGTTTTGTTTCTATTAAAAAATGGCTTAGTTGTGTTAGTTTATTTCTACATGGACAACATTGCCACAGTTTGATCAACTCTGTAATTATGTTTGTATCATACATTGGAAACCAATATAATTATTTCTTGTGGCCATTGATTTATGTTTATTTTTAATTTTTGTTCTTCATTGGCGGGCTTGGCTTTACAAAGAAATGTCAAATAACTAATGTTTGAAGCCTTTACTAAACAAACCACACACATTGTTAAGTTTTCACTACTCTGGCTATTACTTTCCTTCTTGATGATGTTTTATATTTAATACGGGTGTGTTTTTTTATGTAATATTGTACATGGAAGAAGGTGCAGGATAAAGGGATAAGAACAAATAAAAGTAATAAACACAATATGCCTTTTTATAATGGCAAGGGGAACAAAGCATTGGTGTCCTGGCGGTCTAGAGGTAAGGTGTCATACTTCTGTGTTGGGGGTCCGGGGTTCAATCCTCGGTCATGGCACAGATTTATCTGATTACCAAACCCTTCCTTCACCTCTGACAAGACATCTTGTGAATGTGAGGAATGCCAGGCCTCCACCGTGGTTCGGATTCCACGTTAAACTGTAGGTCCTCCATTTCATCTCACAATCAACCTACCATTACACATTAGCGTAAGTGCGTATAACCCGAACAGGTAGTAAGACGCGGTGATAATAATAATAATAATAATAATAATAATAACAAAGCATACACTTGACACGACGGGGCCCTCACCTCCTCCCCCCGACGGTTAAGAATTGCAGCGCAGTACTAAAATTTTATTATATTTACATCCTGTACCTTCAGCCAAGTATAATAATATGGCTTTTTCCATTGCATGTCACGTTCATTACATGTGGTTATTGATTTCTTTATTTTGAAATGTTAGATTTTCTGTACAGGTAAGTATTTTTATTTTCATATGTTTTGTTTTGTTTTGTTTTGTTTTGTCTTGTACTACACATGCTATTTTATTATATGGTTAAATGGAAGTAATTAATCGTGTGATTAACGCACTTGTTGATTACTTTTATGGAATGTGAATTTGAGTGTATTGTTTTGCCGAAAGACACCTGTGCTTCGTGAACTGTTTTTGAAGAAAATTGGACTTACAAGTTTTTACGGTACTTCTTTGGATGCGACTCGAAACAATTTAACTCACCGAGTTGCACAGAAATACATGTTTGGTTTTTTTCTGTAAACCTCTCTGAAAATAGACCATCAGTATTTTGTTTGTACAATTGAATGCAATATATGTGATATTTGTTCTGTGTATAAAAAATACCTTCATTCTTTTAAATATGTAACATCTGTGATATTTTAATGGAATATGTTTATTTTGGTTGGATGCACTGTACTAAAATACCTTGTACCATATGGATTCATATATTTATTTTTATCTGAAATAAAAGATTTTGTTTGACACAAGTCTAGTAACTAACCAATACATGTTTAAAAAATTTGGTGGCACTTTTTTATGATAAAAATAATAGGTTTAGTTTAATAAATCGATGTCCCAAACATTATCTTTATTTTATACTAATAAGAGTGTTCTATGACTGGTGTACCGCCAAAGAAAAATATTGTCTATTTTACTTTCTTTCTCAACCTCTCAGGTAGAGAGAGTATTGTGATGTTCAAAAAAAGTTGAATTCAAGATTTTGTTGGCTCTTGACTTTTCATGATCTCTTGAAACTATATAAAAAAAATCGTTATCTCGGCCTAGACCCGAAACCATTTTACTGATTGGGCTAAAACTTGGTATCTGAAGTTTTTCATAAAGTTCTCTTGAGAAGTTTGTGGAATTTGATATCCAGCCCTAAAATTAAAGGGAGTTAACTTAGGATCAAAAAGAGAAGAAAAAATTAATTGTCTCATTATAAATGAAATGATTCATCTAATTTTTTTTGGGGGGGTGGGTGGG
>CABEEJ010001293.1:0-49863 GCA_901482245.1 Timema douglasi | reverse complement strand
GGGAAATGACTTAAAGCAGAAGTGCCCAGCAAAATTATAAACGAGCCGGATGACAGATCTCCTCTCCTCTGGTGGGCCAGATACCTCCACCTCCTCTCAATTATTTCTTGCACTTTAAAAATGAGAACTGTAAAATATAACATATATTGAAGTTAAAAGTTCATACTCCAACATTATATACACGCGTGCCTGTATTTAATCTTATTGTTCACTCAACATCATACATAATAATTACTGTACATTCAATTCCAAACCACCTTGAAGCGCTTCACTTTTTTTTTAACTAAATTTATTTTAAATAATTTAGCAAACATAATTTTATCAAGAAGGATAAATACGTTTATTTAATCATACATACACTATGTACATGAACTCACCAATTTAGTGCAATTTCCGAGCTTTCATTTCAAGTGACAGTGTGTTGAGATCTGGTTTAAGAATGGATACACAGTCACAACAATGCACGCAGTTGTTTATCCGTGATGCGGTAGATGTACAGATTTTTTCATTCTTGATAATGTTTGTTCGCAAATGTTTGTACTACCAAATGCATACAATTATTTCCTTGTAAATTTAAATGAGGCTGGGAGTTTTTCATTGCTAAGACAGTTTATAAAAATCTACAGACTTTGCCAATTTGTATATTAACGATACAAAAATAATACTCGCTCCATTTATCATTAAAACCCCGACGCACACTATCTACTTTTCTACGTTTTGAAAGAAATATGATAACTAATAAATAGGTATTTGAAAAAAATATACGCACCACGCTGATATTTTCTTGGAGCCTATAAGAGCTACGACTAAAGACACAAATTCAAACTGGAGGTACACCCCACACTGGTATTCAATATTTGAAGTGTTGAGGTTAGAGGGGGAGGCTGGTCATAATCTGCTTTAGAATTTGAAAGAATGAAATTCTACTAGCAGACAAAGCCCCTGGGTCCAACTCTTTTAACCAATGATGGGAACAAAATGTCTAGAGGTCGATGAAATGTAACCAATGTATTTACAGCAAAACCAAAAGAGAGGTAAGGTTTGCATTAAGGAATTTTGACTAGACCAGTTGATTATAAATAATTTGTCGTGATAGTTTGTTTTATCCTTATGGAGAGTCTTAATATGTGATACTTCTGTAGTATGTTCAATCCAATATACAAACCACCAAAATAAAGTTCACATAGTCTTTATCATAGATGTGCGAAAAAAATCCATTTGCGGACTATAAGTTGGGCACATTAGTGGAGATCTTCACTTTTGATCCTACTCCTACAACTCTTTGAAATACAAAATAGCCTATCATTGCAAAGCTAAAATAATATTAGGCATTAAAAACTTTTATTTGGAATAATTATATTTTTATAAAACCAATAGTTTCCGAGCTTATTGGCCAATAAATTTTTTAAATTGAGGTCTGGTCTTTGCTAGACAAACACTTTTTGCTTGATATGTCTCTGTAAGTGTGTATATTATTTCGTTCGTAGAGGTTTTCTCCAACAATGTACACTACTTCATTTCACTAATCTTACGAGTTATATGTATAGTTTAGATAAATTTGCTAGAAAGTCCGTGTGGTGCACCGTCAGGGTTGCCACGCACCTGGAAAACAGGGAAAACCGGGAAAAGACAGGGAATTTGTTTGGGTCTGGAAAAAACCGGGAAAACACAGGGAATTTCACCAAAAAGCTAGAATTTACTGGAATTTGTTAGTGAAATTGGGCAACACAGTGCTTGCAAGCTTAAAATAGTAGGAATAATATAGACTAAAATTTGTAACTGGAGAATTGAGCAGTCTGATTGGAACACATCTCATATTATGACTATGCTTACCAGCACCTCATCAGCTTGAGATAAGTCCTGAGTGCAACTGAGACGACTTGTTTTCGTTCGGCAAATGCCGCGCCTTTTCGGCTTCCTCCACTCACCCCCGCTAATAAAGTTTACTCCTTAGTACATAATCAATAATTAAGATTGGTTAACATGTTTTCTAAACAAAGTAATACATTCTTATAAAAAAAATAGATACCACATTTAAACTCAAAATCGTATTTTTGGTATTTCCTTTTTTTTTCATTCCATTTAGGGTAGACAGAAAATATAACCAATTTTTCCTTCTAGAAATTTTTTCATTAATTTCTCATCCTTTTTCCGAATAATTCTTAAACATGTGTTTCTCTTGCAAAATAAAACATGCTTCCAATGACAACTACCACTCTTCATTTTTAAATTTTCTTTAAAACAAAACTAAATGCCTCTATAATTATATTTATAATATCTATTAGGTGTCTGGAAAAATGAAAATTTCCTCTGGAAAACAAAGGGAATTTGGTAATAAGAAAATAGTGGCAACCCTGACCCGTATCATTTATTTTATTTCATTTCCTAAACATATTTGGCCATCTTCTTCATATCTTAAATGTACTACATTAAAAAGTTCCTTAATTTAGATATTTTCAGCATATTCAAATGTAAATACTGTTATGTGATGGTGCTCAATTTATTGACATAATAATGATAAAATGTAACTGCTCAATGAGGTTCAATTGTTGAAATGATAGTAAACTGTATAATAAATCAACTCAAATGTTAGTCAGTTAAATAATTTGCTCAAAGTTCATGTTAATAGTGTATTCCTGTCTGTTTTTTTACTAATTTTACATCACTTAAAAGTGAATAAAAACTCTTCTGGTTACAATGTAGCTAAAAGATGGTTAAGAAAATTCTACACACAGATTATTCAAACTTGTAATATCTGTGATTGCTGGAATCTTTTTAAATATCCTCTTTGAGATATTTTAAATTACTTGGTATTTATAAATAAGTTGTTGATGAAATATTGATAACCCTTGGTGGTTGTTTTAAAATATCATTTGTATTGTGTTATTTTATAATTATTTCACAAATTTTGATAACTTTTTCTATAAACTTACTAAATAACTTTGTTGAAACTTTTTGATCTATTACTTGATTTTTTATTATTGTTAAGTGATCTATGCACTATAGCTGGTTTGTGTTGTATTTTTTTATTTGTGAACAGTCATTCTATTCGGCGATACAAACTGAACTAGTCTTTATTTTTATCAAAAGTGTTTTGTGGAAAGACTCGGCCCGATCTTTTAGCAGTGATGAAGAGGCACACACCGGGCAGGGAACTAATCAACGTTTCTTCTACATATTATCTCAACTTGTCAATTTTATTTATTCTGTATCTTATTGCTGTTGTTGTCATGATAATTTTAAGTTCACTGTCTGATGGTAAAAAAAAAACTTTTGTGCTTATTTTTTACACGCTTATACACTTCTTGAAATTCTGATATAATGTGTGTAATTTTGAAAATTATGTTTTACAGTGAAATACCTAACTGATATGTCATTTAAACTCATTAATTTGTAATATACTATTATATAATATTTTTGTTTAATGCTATGTATTATTTTGTAATAATCTAATTCATATACTTGCAATTATAATTAAAGTGAAGGTGTACTGATTGCACAATTTTCCAAAAATATTTTGGCATAAACACTTAAGTGCATTCAACTACCAATTGATATTCACTTAATTTTTGTGATTGATGGAACTTCATTTGATCAAAACTTACTGTATGTGCTTTACTTTATCTTACATTTTCTCATTGTTTAACAAATTAGTAATTTTAATTTCATGAGAATAAAAAAAAAAAATTGTTGGTTTTGATCAAAATTTTCTTTGTGCTTTTCTAAGGTAAAACTTAATTTATAAGATCAGATAGTGGTACAGTCTATGCTAATTTTCATGTTTTAACAATATCAACACAGTTATAGAAACCCTGTTTTGTGTCAATACAGTAGGAGCCTGATATAGCACTGTTTGATGTACTGTGAATTCAGATATAAAGGGTTTAAGCATATTTGTCTAAAAAAAATTCCAATCATTATTTTACTTTTGAAATTTTTACTTGTATCGATTCATTAAATAGAGCGATTAGGTTGAGGGATTAAAGACAAAACTAATGTATTTCATGTTTCACATGAGTGAAGTGTATGAAGGCTGAGTTAATAGTTTTTGTTGGTTACTTCTCTGTTTTATGACTTAAATTTACTTATAGTAGTGCATTGTGTCGTATTTTTTTTCGCCTGTCCTCCTGCCTCGTCATTTGTCACTCCGCAGGTCACCTTCCGATATAACACGGGGGTGAAATAATCCCCCTTCCCCGACAACTGCGCTAAATGGGGCTTCTACTGCACTTAATTTTAGGTATTGGCACACCCCTCTAAATATTATGGTAAAAATGTCTTGTACATTTTTGTTGGTAAGTGTTATGATTACACTGAGCTGACAAAATAAAGCTGTAAAGTATAGAATAGATTTCAAAATATTTTGATACTAAGCATAAAAAAAACATTTTAGGAGAAGTTTGATAAATTTAGGACATTAAGATTGGCTCCTAAAAAAATGTACATACGCTTATAATAGTTGATTACTTAAAAAGAAATGAAAGTAAACTTTTCTGCGGCTTCTTAGGAAAATTTTAACTGTTATAAGTAAATTTAACATTGGACGCACAAAAAAATCTTATTATACTTAAAGGGAGTGAATCATAATATTAATCAACTAATGTAAAGAAAGCTTGTTATTATTTTTAGTATTTACACATTAAATCTTAGAATGTTCATTAAGTTAATCAATATTTTGTCACTTGTTTTTTTACCAAACAATATATATAATTTTTGTATGTATGTGTATGGCTGTTTTTTTAATGGAGGGGAGGGAGACTAGATGAGAGACCAGGGTTCAACCCCAGATTGAGGGTAGTTTTTTATAAATTAGTTTCTCGTCTTGTTTTTTACTAGGCTTATTTAATGTTAATTTTTTGAATAACTCATTACATAATAATATGACTTACAAACTAGCCTAATGATAAAACATACATAAACAACACTCAATTCTCCTGGCTGATGATTCACAGTGTCACATTTTTGGATGTGACGGCAATTGTACATGGGATTACGTACAAGCTTGCCCCCAATCTTGAAGGTTGGTGAACTGCCTCTAAATCACGCACCATCTTGCTTAATTAGTTTGGCTGGTTAATAGACTCAAATTACATTAAAAACCATTTAAAAAAATGTATCCGGAATATTTTTTATGGCCCGCTATAGAGTACAAATTTGCATTAAACGGCAGTATCTTAGTAAAACTTTCGAAATAATCGAATATTGATATTTTCTTACTGATATAGTATTGTTATCGATATTAGTAAATGATACTCATATCGATAACGATCTTTTGCTTCCAATATCCCATCCCTAGTCGGCGCTTGAGAGGCGGTCAGTTTCCCTGAGTGATTTTGAGCGATCACCATGGCTCCCATGCAGAACAGAGGTTTATTTGGTTGTGTTTCCACACTTCAAGGCAAAGATTGTTTTTCATCTCCTGGTCCCTGAATTCCTCACTTGTTTGGTCCCACAAACACGCTCAGTTCTCCACTAATTCACTCAAAAGTCGCCATATCATATTTTAACTTGCTAGACATTTATCCAACGGTGACCTGGCGGTTTTGGGTGTAAGGTGTCAGACTTCTATGCTGGTGGCCGGGGTTCAATCCTCGGTCCCGGCACAGATTTATCTGATTACCAAACCCTTCCTTCACCTCTGATATGACATCTTGTGAATGTGTGGAATGCCAGGCCTTCACCGTGGTTCGGATTCCATGTTAAACTGTAGGTCCTCCATTTCATATCACAATCACCCTACCATTACACATTAGCGTAAGTGCTTATAACCCGAACGGGTAGTAAGACGCGGTGCTAATAATAATAATAATAATTTATCCAACAACTATACTATACAACTAAAACTATTTAAAGTATTATTCAAACAAGAACGAAAGCACATGAACCTAACCTCTCCAAAGACAGAACCAGAACAATGCCAAATCACAGCTGGAGATAAGCGCGCACCGAGAGTGAAGGAGCTTGCCGGCATCACTCCCAATCAGTGGTTGTGTTAGCATCATGTAGAGTTTGGCCATAGGATTTCATGGGCTCGGTATTACCAAGCACCAAGCTTATCAATACATATACTTCTGCATTAGGTAATATACTATCATCCCATAGCTTCACACGCTCATACCATCACAAGCCAAGTAACTTTCAAACAATTATGCATAGTTAATTTTACTTATTTTATTTTAATTTAAAAGCTATGTTAAACAGAATTTGAAAATATCTTGTTTTTGCCTAGGCTCATTTGTGGATGTTGATTTTTTTGATAATATTTTCTTAGTTGAAATGCTAATTGACATTCCTACACAGTAATTATAATTTGGCTTTAATACTAATAGAGCTTTGATAGCAAATTCAAAGCTTTTACCTCTTATACTAAACCAAAATCGACAGATGAGGATTGCAACTAGACAAATGAGTCTGACATCTTATCTCGTTCTGTAGCGTGTCTGTCTACTGAGCTAAGGGTCCCGGGTTTGATTCCTGGCATGACTGAAAAACTTATCATTGGCTAAATGTGGGTTTCTCCTTCCACAGTGATGAATAATCAGCCGGGGGCTGGGTGTTGTGTATGCTCTATATATAAGTTAGTTTATAAGTCATGTGCTGATATAATAATAATATTAGCACCGCGTCTTACTACCCGTTCGGGTTATACTCTTTTAAGTACTAATTACGCTAATGGATTAGGAATTGGGAGGGTTGAATTAAAGGAAGTGAACACGCATTTGCGTGGAGGGAGAGTTGAAAACCATTTAGGAAAAACCACCCCCAGTTCACCCGACCGAGATTCGAACCTCGATCTCCCCGTCCTCAGCAGTCGAGCAGCTCAACACAACTAGCACATTAGCCAACTATGTCACCAAGGCGGGTTGTGCTGATATAATCATTCGGTTCAGAAAAATTAACATTAAATACCTCAAATAAATATTTAAAAAAAAAACCAAACCAATTATATAAAATAGTAAAAACACAAATATTATGACATAAGAACTATAGCTAAAATACTTAATACTATTATGAAACATAGAAGTACTATAAATATGGTTAGACCGTGTGTGAAGAGCTATTTTTGAGTCATTCCAAAAGGGAAGCTAGCACACTCACACACCCCTATTGGTGTTTTTGTTACTCGGCAAAATGCCAGCACCAATCCATTACCCCAAGGTTTGTATATTATTAAGAATTTTGATGTTTCAAAGTGTACAGGAAATGATATAAACACAGGAATTTCAGTTTGTAGTGAATACTACATGAGTGGCTTGAAGGGGAGACTTTTGGCGCTGTTGATGCATGTGTGCAGTGCACCACAAAGGTAGGCGTAGAATTAAAAAGGCAATCTTTTTTAATTGCCGACGTGTTTTATTATATGGTGTATCTGATCACTTAAATGCTGGATCTATTTATTACGTCTGCACAAACCAAGATGGTAAGCCGATATTCCCAGCATTTGTTGAATAAAACACTTAACCTCAAACAGAAATCTTGTCTTTTGAATGACACAAGGGGGGGGGGGGAAGAATTATTAACCAAATATTTATTTTAAAAAACACAATCACCAATATTTATTGAACTTTTTTTCGTAATCTCTAAAATTTAAATGCCACCTAAATACTACATTTAAGACCTTTGACAAAACCATTTGTACTTTTGAGAGTTTTAAAAACGAGTATGTTCTTAATCATTTGATTGTATATTTCTTTATGGACTGCCAACACAATAAAAAATGAAACTCCTATCTTAACATTCATCTGATTGACAGAGTGTAGCGAGGTTCTGTTTTAACTTGACCATTTGGCTTTTTTTTTTCCGTGTCATAGTTAAATGATAACTGCTAACCATATTTAACAAAATGTGTCAACATTCTTTGAACCTGGATTTGTTTATTTGTCTCAAGATGGTAGCCACTCAATCATGTTTGTTTGTTCTGAAATAATCTCCAAATGTGTGGACCACTTTTAATTAAATTTGGCAAGGTTAGTTTTTAAACTTGGGTCAAAAAATGTATCACATAATTTTTCAATCTGGCTATCCGTTTCAATATGGCAGCTACTCAATAGTTATTTTTTATTTAATAGCTGATCTCAAGTAATTTGAATTTAAAATTCTAAGCTATCAAACAAATACCTTTGGCCTTTTTTTTTTCTTTCTAATTTTGACACACATTGCGAGTCTTGCGACGGAATTAACAACAAAAAACCTCAATAATACTTGATATTTTAGGAAATGTTCCAACATTGGCCTTTACGGACTTTCTTTAATTTTGACATTCTTTATTATTATTATTATTATTATTATTATTATTATTATTATTATTATTAGCAGCACCGTGTCTTACTACCTGTTCGGGTTATACGCACTGACGCTAATGTGTAATGGTAGGGTGATTGTGAGATGAAATGGAGGATCTACAGTTTAACGTTGAATCCCGGTGGAGGCCTGGCATTCCCCACTATTCACAAGATGTCTTGTCAGAGGTGAAGGAAGGGTTTGGTAATCAGATAAATCTGTGCCGGGACCGAGGATTGAACCCCTGCTGCTTTGACATTCTTAAGTTGGAAAGTGGTCAAAAGTTAAAACAATCAGATCAATCTAATTAAAACGAGACCACTTCAAATAATCATTAAAAATATTAAGCAGAGTTAAAAAATATTCACAGGCTTACTTTTTTTTCCCAAGATAAAACAGGAAGCCCACTTTAATTTAACCACTTGACCAACCCATGTCTGATGTGAGCAACCTCTTCTTACTAATATTTCATTCACAGTGTTTAACTTGGGCAACTTAAGATTTGACGCTTCAGTCTCAATTTGTCCGTATCTTTCCTACTCTATTCTTGTAGAAGTTATCTTTTACTCATTAGATGTACTACTCAATAGTGACATCAGGTGTAGTTTGTCTTAACTAGTTGTCAAAGTTAGTTTTTTACTTAATAAATGTCTCTTCCAAACAAATAAAAAATCTGACAGTTTTAGTGAAGAAAAAACAACAACCCTAAAACCCAACAGGTAAGTGGTTAATATGAGGCCATGTTTAGTGAATGAAGTCTTTTTGTTCTTGAAACGTTGGCTAAACTTAAGGTGGTCCTTAAGTTTACTTTTTACTCTGTAATAAAACAAGTGTACTTAAACAAGATAAATTGCAGAAGTTTATTTTAAACATATCATATCGTTGGGGCACCCTGCTATTTTGTTCTCTTTGTTGAAAAATGGGCATAGTTGAAATTTTATTAGATTGAATTGAATTTTAGAGGTCGCTACTGCACATCCAAGTTTTGTAAAAATTGGTCATTTTAACTTGTAGTGATCCATCTAACAGATATTACGAGAGCCTGAGCCACGATTTTATTATTATTATTATTAATATTATTATTATTATTATTATTATTATTATTATTATTACACCACAATTTCCTATACCGAGGACTACCCCACGTCTCACCCCCACTCCCTTAAGCCCCCTCTTTCCCTTTCCCCCTTACCTTTTCATACAGCATTGCTCGGCTGCCAGCAAGTTTTAGATCATAGACTCACACTCATTACATCACACTGAATCTATCTAATTGTTGTGTTTCTATTTATATGTAAACAAGACTATGATATTATCGTTAAGCAGTCAAGTGACTCGTGTTTAAATTTTGTGTCCCTCCTAAGAACTGCTTGTCTCCCTCTCTCTGTGGACATGTCTGATATTCTTGTAGCTCTTAGAGTCACCGCTATCCCTCCTAAGATGCAATAAACTTATAAAGGAAAGAAAGCTATATGTTCAGAAGGGTTAAAACAAGGAGAAGAATGGTAGAAGAAACTGCAAGATCTTTTTGATATCGCCCATGCTGATGTTCTAAGAACTCTTCGTGTTCAGGAAGACAAAGAATATCTTCTTGCTTAGTGAGAAAAAAGGACGCCCTGGCAAGATCTGAAGCATAGGTAAAATAGTACTCATTAAAGGGGAATTTGAAGCTGAAAAGATAAAAGCTCATCTAAAGAGAATGCAGGCGCAAGAGAGAGGTGGTGATTATTAAATAAATCAATGAGAGAATGTCCTGTTCCATTGTCTTCTTCTTTGAGTGAAGAGGAGATCGATTTATCTGCTAAATGTGCTTCTGCTGATCAAGGTTCCTCAACCTCTGAGTCACCTCTGAAATAGCTTAGTAGGAAGAAACTTCTTGATGATTTGGCGGTTAGTTTTTATGATCAAATATTAAGTGATAGAAAAGCAGCTGTTGTACTGACGACTTCACAATACAGTGTTAATTCGTTTATCCATCGTTAATGTATAATGTGTTGACAGAAGATTGCGAAGTCTTTTGAGGAGTGTATTTATGCCGGAAGTCACTACTATTCACTGTGATGGAAAGTGATAGAAGATACAACCGAACATGTAAACGTACATCACTTTCCAACTGCGCTATCAGGTAAGAGTGTTGATCCACTTCTCGCTGTTCCAAAACTTGTTTTTGCAACAGAAGAGTCAACAGTTTCAGAAGTTTTTGAAATTAAAATGAACGAGCTTCGACACTACAGCATTACTGGACCAAGGAACAGGGCATGTATTCTTTTGGGACAGATAAATTATGGTTGTCCTGCCGTCCTCATATCATGGAGATCATGCTAGATGCAATAGCTGTTAATGTGCTTGGGAGTTCAACCGGTCCAAAGATATTATTGTTCAAAAGATTTTAAAAAACACCTGAAACGCCACTGAATATACTGAGTTTAATACTGTCGCTTCTTATGCTTCTACCCTAAGTAAAGACAAAAATATTACCACTGACATGATCTTTTTTTCTCAGAAGCAACTTTAAAAGTTCCATCCTCGAGATGACTACAAGTAATTACCTTACTTTTATCTTCCTACGAGGTATATCTGAAAAGGGGCTATCTTTCAGAGCACCTTCTGGACTTCATCGTGCTATATAGAAGGCAAAAGCAATGTATTCATTTATGGTGTATTTATTCAGAGATAATTTCAAGCTCACAAAGAGAGAAGAGAATTGAAATTGTGACATCTGCATTTTTACAGTAAAACCTTACATACAACTCTGGTTTCAAGCAGCCTCTGAGTTTTTTGCACCTAGAAAAGCTCTGCAGCTCTTGTAAGATCTAAATAAATACAAGAAAGTAAATCAAGCATTGTTCAAAGTCAGCATGCAGATGTTTATTGGCCACCTGTGGTACCTATCAGTGGAGCTGGTTGTGTTCTGTTTTCTTTTAACAAAGTTGTTTCAACTCTGACAAAGCAGAAGATGTTGGACGCCTTGAACAATGGAGAAATGAAGTCTCCACTGAAACATATATGTATGGTTCCTAATCTTGTTGATTAGAAAAATATAGAAGATTTTGTATTTTGCAACCCTCATAAAAAAAATTCCGGATAACAGGTATTTCATCAGAGTTTCTATGGAAGAATGTATAAATTTGGGGAGAAGAAGATGATTATAAGAAAAGTATAGAAATTATTCACTCAATTAGGGTTTTTAATGATATCGAGGAGTAGCATTGATGGAGGAATACAACAAATTACATAACACAAATGAAGAATAAAAACGGGAGTGGTTAATGATGAAACAATCCAGACATAAATGTCTTGAAATGAGAAGATGTATTTTGTTCTCCTAATATTGATGTTTATTTTAAACAATGTATAGGCATCTTATTTTATTCATATATGTTTGTAAAACATACATAAATATCAATAAACCAAAATAAATACATTATATATATATATAACTAATTTGTGCTTTTTTTTTTTTATAAATTTTCAAATTTCAATGCCTGGTAGTGACCCCTAAAACTTATCTAAAAATTTTATACATATATATAAATTATTACTTTCTCATGAATAAGAACACAATGGCAGGGTGACTACTCAAAAAAATAAAAATTTTGGGGTCAAATAAGCAACATCCTAGTACACATATTGATATCTTTGAAAAGTTGTAGGACTGTTAAAGATAAAAAACTTTTATTTGAAATATATTTTTGTAAAAAAAAAATAGTTTCTGAGATATAAGCAAAAAATGTCAGTGGTAAGGTCAGAGTTGACAGCCTGTTTTTTCCTAAACATTTTTCGCGCTCCCTCCCCCACACAAATGTAGGTACACTTCCTCTAAACTCGATCGTAATCCTTAAAACAGCTTAATTAATACATATAAGCCCAACTGGATAGTAAGTTGCAGTGCTAAAAAAAAATTGCTAGATATCAAAATTTGTTTTGACTCACTTTACAGAGATTGTTTTTATCTAAACCAGATTCAAGCTTGATGAGGTATTAAATGTTTTACGAAACTACACAAGGTTTATTTTAACAAAGTAATCATGCTGTTTATAATTTTAAGGTTTAATATAAAAATAATCTTCTCTAAAAGGAAGTTGTGTGCAAACTTTTCTTATGACTGAAGCACTGAAATGCATTGGCGTTAAACTAAGTCAACCAATACTAACCAAGCTAACCATGGAAACCTGCCTACGTATTATAAAAACTCAGTTTTGTTCAGAAATTGATTATTTATTGTGTGCACTTGAGAGTACTTTCTTTGGGAGTTATATATTTTTATTTTTACAAGATGTTTCTTGAGATGAAGTTATTTTTTGAAATTTTGAGTGTTGAGCTGTATTAAAAGCATTGTTTATTTATTTAAGTGTAACCATTAAAAACTCACTAAAGTTAAGACTATCTTTATGTTTTTTTTGTTATTAGGTATATTTGTATTTTGAAAGTCTATAAACCTGTGAAATAAGTTTGTCTGGATCTAAATGTGACTTTAATTTATGCTCGCACTAAACTGAATCATTGATGAGAAGTCGAGGTATTGATCTCAGTTGGGTGCCCTTCGGGAAAGAGGAAGAGGCTTCAATTTGTGATTTATCACAGTGGTTTTCTCTTCCTCTCTCCATGCTAATACAAGCTACCCTCCTAATTCCTACACCTTAAAGCTAGTGTGTCGTTAATTACTTTGATACCAACTGAATTTTTTTTTTTACAGCTTTTCCTTTTTGGTAATATTTGTAATTTAAAAAAATATATTCCTAGACACGAGAATTGAACTCTGGACTCTTGGCTTAGCGCACCAATAATCTACCACTGAGCTATCCTGAGTTTGGTTCATGTGTCATTTTTCAAAATTTACTAAAATGATTCTTGATGCGGCTATGTCTGTAACCTGAAGATAATTTTGATCTCTTAACTTCACTATTCATGAATTATTAATATTTTACAGCACTAGCTTTCTTCATATCTTCTTATTTGGACAAACTTGTGTCAATAAAATGAGTGGATAATATTTGTTTGATGTGTTGACAACGGACTTATGAAATATTAATGCTAAGTTCACTAAAGAATATTTGTTTCTTTAGTTAAAAGCATTTTTATTTGAAACATTTTAAGAGATTGAGATATAATTATGTGCCTGCTCAGGTCATGAAACAGAAAAATAAAATAAAAAGTTTTTGAAATAATTTTTTGTACTATTATCATTGCTATTTCATATTTATACAATGACAAGTGTTTATTTGCATGAAAATTAATCTTTGAATGGATGACAAAAATAAAAGTTAAATAGGTCAATTGTTAATTTGGATAAAAATTAATCTTCGGATCACCAATTGTTTGCAGCTTGTGGCCGGTTCATTCAATTAAAATGCCTCCATCATCCTCTTTCATTACACCATTCTTCTCCTCTCACTTGCACATTTTTATCTGCTCCTCTCATAGATCTCTTAATGGTTAGCTCGAGGTATTTTTTCCTACATACTTCATTTTTATCATTCTCTTTGGAGTTCTCTCCTTTTCCATCCTCATTACATGAGCATACCATCTCAGTCTTGCTTCCTCTACTTTATCATGTACTCCAACATCCTCATTACCTGCCCACACCATTTCATTCTTGCTTCCTCTACTATATCATGTACTCCAACATCCTCATTACCTGCCCACACCATTTCATTCTTGCTTCCTCTACTATCTCATGTACTCCAACATCCTCATTACATGCCCATACCATCTCAGTCTTGCTTCCTCTACTATATCATGTACTCCAACATCCTCATTACATGCCCACACCATCTCAGTCTTGCTTCCTCTACTATCTCATGTACTCCAACATCCTCATTACATGTCCATACCATCTCAGTGTTGCTTCTTCTACTATCTCATATACTCCAACATCCTCATTACATGGCCATACCATCTCAGTCTTGCCTTCTCTACTATCTCATATACTCCCTTTACCCCCAATATTTCCAGGATAACTCCAGTCCAACTCATTACATCCTCTCCCTATCTTCAGCTAGTTCTATCCAGTCCTATGCCATAGGATAAACTTTTGGGATTAACAGCTATCAAACTAAAGACAACACTTGTCTTAAGTTCATGGACTGCTTAAACTATGAGATAGACATTGGAGGTAAGTAATAATTTACTCTTGAGATGTCACGTTGTGTGTTTGGTCGATCAAGATTGAATCCTGTCTTCCACACCTTTGATAAGAAGACGTAGCCAGGTTTTGGATAAGAACTGTTTATATTATGAAAATAAAATAATTTTACCTCTTAAGGTGTCAACATTGATGTATTCATTTATGAGAATGGATAGAACATATGCACAAATATATTAAGTGCATATAAATATATATATTTTTTTAAATTTACATCTATAATGAAATATAAGAGACTCATTGATGTGTGTTAAAGTCTTACATCTTCTAAAGCCATTATTTGAATTATTTAAATTTTTGGATTTTTTTTTAAGAGATTGGTGACCTGGCGGTCTAGGGGTAAGGTGTCAGACTTTTATGCTGGCGGCCGGGGTTCGATCCTCGGTCCCAGCAAAGATTTATCTGATTACCAAATTTCTTCCTTCACCTCTGACAAAACATCTTGTGAATGTGAGGAATGCCTAGGCCTCCACCGTGGTTCGGATTCCACGTTAAACTGTAGGTCCTTCATTTCATCTCACAATCGCCCTACCATTACACATTAGCGTGTGTATAACCCGAACAGGTTGTAAGACGCGGTGCTAATAATAATAATAATTTTAAAGATTAGTCGAAACCACTTAAAAAAAAATTCAAATGCTATAAAACAATAATCAACCAACTATCGCACATTGGTATGATTTTGTCTCTATAGTAGTAACAACAACAACAACAATTTTCAATGAATGAATCGCTAATTTTTCTAAGGATTTTAAATGCAATTATAAATTAATTATTTTAAATGAAATTTAAACAGGTTGGGAATGAGTTTAATAAACATGGCCAAATCCTTTTAAACATTAGGAAGATGTTCTTCCAATTGTTTTGTCTGTAAGATAATCAATTCAAATGTTTGCTCAGATGATGGCATCAATAAACTACACAATAGTAGCATCTCGGCCATGAACCAATCTCTAAATGCAAAGGGGAAGGGAAGGGAGCAAGACAAGATTAGCACAATAATCATTTAGATTACAATTTTATTTTAAATAAATATATATATATATATATGTACTTGTTGAAACCAGCCAAACCGATGAATAATATAAAAATATATCCGATATCATGGCCACCTTCAACTTAATGTTCACGGAATGTACAATAGCCCCAAGGCTTCTTTGGTGCTGACTGACAGCTCACAACTGATTTATGACAGTCAACATTTAGGTATATACTTAAATTTTGACTGTCAGAAGTGACAGCTGCTAGACACATGTTTTTGCAGATCATATGGTTCGGCATAGGAATACATAATTTGGTCTGGTAGCTTTTCAAAGCCATCAGCTGACAGCTGTGAGCTTTCAGTCAGCACCAAAGAAGTCATGGGGCTACTGTACCGTAACTTAAAGGCACTCATGTTTTTAAATCAAACCCATCACAATGCATTTAACTGTACACTTAATTTAAAAATTGTCCGCAGGAGAACTTTAACGTTACATAAACATTTGAGTGAAGGGTACCACATATTCTAGCCAGCCAATCATTTTGTAATCAACGTTAACGTTGCTATTTGTATTTCATTCATTTGCTAATGTTATGCAGATGCTCTTTAGTAATGTTGTCAGCATCTCACAAACTCTTAAATCACTGGCCTCTTGTTACATTTTATTTTGTTTATTCACAGGGTGCCTACCGAGTCACCAAAGTCACGAAAAAGTTACTAATTGCATTAAAGTCCCTGAAGAGTCGCGAATTTTCAATATTTTATTCATAGAGTCACAAAAATATTGTCGTTTGAATTTCCCGTGCACCGTAACAACCCAAACGCGCTGAATGTTAAGTCACTCACTATCCATAATGCCATGGATTAGCCACAAGCTGCCTGATTGTTTTACTGCGATAACAAGGACACTGTTAATGTTCACCATCTAGTTAAAGTTTAATGTTGGGTGTGAGTGCATTGTGCCTATATGCATTATATAATGTTTAACCATTTACCAAAGGAATTTTATGGTAAAAAAAGTCATCAAAAAGTCACCAATTTTTGTTTTTATAATAACTCAGTAGACACCCTGATTCAGTAAAGCTACCATTGCAAGTGCTTGCAGGCTTATCAACCCTAAATGCTTGGGTTTCATTTTAGTTAACAATTTGTTTTCCAGTTTGTTTCCAAAGAGTCCAAATCCATTGTCTATTTTTTGAGTGGCTATACTAGTGATATGAATCCTGATCACAAACTAGTTTAGTTACAATAATAGAATAAGTGAGAGCCAAGTTGATTGTGATTCCGGCATGACTTAGGACAGTACCCGCAAATCTAGTGTCAAGTTTTGAGTTAGCTGGGTATCAAGGAAAATCCATGCCTAAAAATTTTAAAAGTCCCGTAGACTTCTGGTCAACCTCCTTAACCACTAATATTAAATTTATAGATTACTAACCTAATCATTTAGTCCAGAGGTCGGCAATCTTTTTGAACCCCAATTGGCTTACAAACTTAACAAATGTTCCACCCACCTCGGTCGCATAGTTCGCTAACGCACTAGTTTTGTGTTGAGATAGACTACTGAGGACTGAAAAATCGAGGTTCACTCTTGCTCGGGTGAACTGGGGGAGGGGGTTTCCTTAAATGGTTTTCCACTCTCACTCCACGCAAATGTGGGTTCACTTCCTCTATAATCAACCTTCTCAATGCCTAACTTATTAGTCTAATTATTACTTAAGCTTACAACCCGAACGGGTAGTAAGACGTGGTGCTAAGTATTATTAACATATGTTTTGCGATCACCTACTCTTTCTTTGCTCTACTTAGGCTTCTTGTCTCTATATGTCTTATGCATGGTGACTACAAACAGGGAAAACCTGGAAAAAAGTCAGGGAATTTTTGGATGAAAGGGAAAGGTCAGGGAATTTAACTAAAAATAAGGAAGAGAGGAAATTAAAAAATATCCCATTAATTTCACAACTAAACACTAAAACAAAAGTTAATAATACCTAAATAAAATAACATTTTAATTTTTGAAATCACTGATAAAACCATTTCTTAGTAGATACAAACTTTTTTTAACATCTGATCAATAATAAATAAAACAAAAGTCATCATCCACCATTAAAACTGGAAAAAATTAGTCGAGGAAAATTGAAAAATGTTGCCTGGAAAACCTGGAAAAGTCAGGAAATTTTGTAAAATATGTTTTGTTGCCACCCTTTTATGTTTATTCATTAAATTCACTTTTTCCTTAAAATGCTTTTGTTCCTACCATTCCAGAAAATTATATATTAAATAAAACCTACATTTCAATATTAATATTAAAATATTTCAAGTTCTTATAACATAACTGATTATTACCTACAAAGGTTATTTTGGTTGCACTCAAATATTATTTGTAAGTACTTTATATATATTCATGAGCTTAGAAGATTTAAAAAAATCAACATTAACTGTAACTTTTCCTCAAGCGATTAACTGAATTGCAACGAGATCGACTGGTTGCCGACCGCAATGTTAGCAAGATGCTACATCTAAACATTGCATTTTATTAACATGCAAGAAACAAAATCTGTCAATTTAGGTTTAGTTATAAGGCGCTAAAATAATGTTTTATTTAGCTACCCGCCTCGGTGGTGTAGTTGGCTAACGTGTTGAGCTCGACTGCAGAGGACGGGGAGATCGAGATTCGAATCTCGGTCGGGTGAACTGGGGGGAGGGGTTTCCTAAATGGTTTTCCACTCTCCCTCCACGCAAATGCGGGTTCACTTCCTCTAATTCACCCTTCCCAATTCCTAATCCATTAGCGTAATTAGTACTTAAAGCGTATAACCCGAACAAGTAGTAAGACGTGGTGCTAAATATTATTATTATTTTATTTAGCTACATATTTAAATTCCCTGATTTTTCCTTATTTTAATTAATGTCCCTGATATTTCTTTGATACAAAAAAAAACTAATTTTTCCAGGTTTTCTCTGCTTGTACCTACCATAAAATTAAGCAAGCTTAGCAATATTTTTTTTTTACCAACTGTCCTATTTGATTCTTTCACTGTTGGGGTTCTGTTATTAGTAATTAATTATGCTTAACCATAAATTGTGTCAAAATAAAAATTAAAAACTTTTATTGTAATTTATTAAAATCTTTTTTGTACAAAAATGTGTGTTTGATAAACAAACTGTAAGCCTTGAATTATGAGAATGACAGTTTCTTCAACAACTCACGAGCAACATACGGATCTATCCGCAACCTGCGCCCTGCCTCTGGGCGGAATACGGATATATCTGCGAGATCTAAGCCATGTCTTTATAGCATCTTTAAGTTGCAGGTATGATAAATGCATTATACTTTGTTTCATTTACAGAAGAAACCTGTCAACAACTTAACAAGTTCTTTATTAAAAACTCAAAAAGTTTTTACTATGAAATATTTTTTAATTAAAATAAAATTATATATATAAAAAAAATGCAGAATTACAAGAATGATTAGGTCCTGTTATGACATACAGTTAGCTTTAGTATTCGTGTACTTTTTTGTTACATCACTTAGAACATTGTTATTGAAAATATATATAACTACAATGTTGATTATGTATTTTAGTTTTAAAATGAATCCAAATTTTAGAACTATTTCTGGTATCTTAATATGGTAAGTAAAAAGTATCAATTAATACAGAGAAATAGTTAAACATACAGAAGTGAAAAAAATGTTTAGATATCATCATCAATTGTTTATGAACCTGTATCAGTGGTTGAATACTCTTAAACGTCACTTTCACAGACAACAAGAAATTTTAAATCCAAATCTTGGTCAGATAAACTGAGTTTGGATTTTACTAAATTATATCCTTTTCTCCCACCATACAAATGCGGGTACATTTCTTCTAAGCAATACCTTCCTCATCCATTATTCCATTAGTGTAAATATGTAAATAACCTGAGCAGTTAGTTGTATATGGTGTATGATATATATGTTTTTACTCCCGGTTCCAATAAAATATAAATTGTTAAAAGCGTGTGTCCAAAACAAATGAGTGAACTTTCTTCTTAAGAAAAATAAACCGTGACTTTCTAACAAATGGACATTTGAAGCACCTTTTAGAAAATACAATTTTTATTTTGCGATCAACATTGATAACACTCTAGTATATTATTAGTGTTATTTTAAAGATAATTGATAATATCTATCAAAAGGTACAGTTGAAGATTACTTGAACATGCCTATGAACACATGAAAGCTGTCACATAAGTCCATTTGTAATGAAAACTGGTGTTTAAGTTTAAGTTATTTCACAAATTAATTGTGGTGTAATGAATCAAGGTTTGTGCCCGTCTAAATAATTAGCACATTTTATTTGATCATGCCACCATGTACATATACTTTAATACATTTTTACCTTTTTTAATGTTTGAGATTGTTAACGATTTTAAAATAGGTCATGAATTTAATGAACATACTTGTTATTTGGTTATGCTATTTAGTAATTATTGTTTCATTTAACTAGTCGTTATTAATTTGGCTTCCGGGACCTGCCACACTATCAGAGGGTCCATTCCAGAAAATGACCATCATGGAGGCCAGAAACGAGCTACAATCAACTGAACATATGTGGCTTCTGGATTAGCGCATACAAAATATCCACTGCATGATTGTTGTATTTTAAAAACACTCCCTAGGTCTAAAAATGGGCTCTTAACTGGAGATGGATGGCCACAAGCTGAGGAAAGATAAATACACTATTGTTAACTTTTAATGTAGA
Organism: Timema douglasi; assembly: GCA_901482245.1. Taxonomy (NCBI): domain Eukaryota; kingdom Metazoa; phylum Arthropoda; class Insecta; order Phasmatodea; family Timematidae; genus Timema; species Timema douglasi. The sequence goes on along the minus strand of CABEEJ010001293.1, from coordinate 29,714 downwards.
TGATTATTTGATTTTTTCCTTGTGTATTTGCAGGTACAGTGGTGAGAGATACAGTGGCCGTGAGACTCATAGGACAGAACCGGTCCTTTCTCACCCACCAAGCATTCCTGTTGCTCGGTACGACGCAGCGCAGCCACCCTATCGCCGCTATGATAACTTTGATGTGGCACCCCCTGGGACAGGGCCAGACATTCCCGGCATAGGCTCGTTTGAGAAACCTCGATATGACCGCAGCTACGAACGATCTGCGCCTTATGAGGTGCGGACAACTTCAGATGAGTACTTGACTCCACCTGGGGTAGACTCCAGGAGGTCAGAATACTCTACGAGAGAGAGAGACCTTGCACCACCGGGGGTCAGGGACCCGGTGCCACCAATAGCCTCTGTCCTGCGGGATGTGAGTCGCGAGAGCTGGGAGCACAAAGGTCGAGATTCGGACAACGTCGCTGTGCCTTCTTCTTCCAGAGACACCGATCGAGACAGAAGAGACTATTATGACGCAGACGTACGCAAATCCTACTACAACTCTCCTGATAGCAGGAAGAGGAAGCAATCAATGTCTCCTTCACGGCAAGGGGGAAGTGGCGACCGCTACTCGAGCACTGAAAGGCATCATCGACATGTACGAAATGAAAGCCGACGCAAGGTTTCCTCAAAAGACGGGGGTAAGGAGAACCGTCACTCTTCACAGCAGCCTGTGGAGGCCCTGGATGTGAGCAGGGATCGACAGCACGATCGTGACAAAGAGAAGGACATTCAGAAGAGGGAAAGGGTCCTTGTAGAAGTACGCAAAGAGCCTTCTGTTGATAAAGAAAAGTCCAAGAAAGATAAAGATGAAAAGTTCAAAAAAGATGAGGATGATAAAAATAGGGATAAAAGAAGTACTAAAGATAAAAAGAAGAGGAAGAAGGAAAAAGATGTTGATGCCGACAAAGCAAAAAAGAAGAAACGCAAAGAAAGAAAGGATGGTAAAAAAGATGGCCAAGAGAACAAAAAAGAAGTTCAAGGAAGTAAAGAGGAAACTAAAAGTAATTTGATTGATAAGAGCAAAAATACCACAGCTGTACGAAAAGATGTTAAAAAGGAAGGAAGTGGCGGCAACACAAAAAATACTGCCTCTGCTGAAGGTGCTGCATCAGCTATTGTTTTGAAAACTGCTCAGCCCATTGGAGTAATTGGAAGTGTGGCTCCAACTGAACCCGTTATCCACAGTTTGTATGCCGACATGGAAGATACCAGGATAGATAATAATGTTATGGCCAACTATGTTAAGGTAGACGCTTCTACAGGAGAAAGTGCAGCTATGGCAGCTGAAGAGAAGTCTGAAGCTTTAGTAACAGCAGGAACAGAAGTAGAGGCTGGAATAAATAGCAAGGAACATATTATGACGAATGAAGGAGTAACAGGGGGAGAGACCAAATCAGAAAATGTCATGCTGGCACCATTACCAGGTCCTTCCAAGTGGGAGTTAGATGATGAATTAGGAGAGGATAAAATGGGCGAAGAGATGTCTGGAACAGCCGGGGATGCCGACAATAAAGCCGGCAACAAAGTTGTAACCTCGGAGGTGCTCAAACGAGCAGAGAATGCAATCTTCCAGAAGGCGATAAACGCAATCAGGACAATTGAACCAGCAAAGAAATCCTCGGTTGGAGAGAGAAAGGTATACAGTATGAGCACTGACAAAGAAAAGAAAACTCCTGCTGACAATACTGTTGCTGAAACTGTTGAACCAGTCAGAAAAGTTGCAGAAAAGGAAGCACGAGAAGCCCGAAAAACAGCTAACTCCATTCAAATCACGATACCCATTGCAGGTCATTTGGAGAGGTCTGTGGAGCTGTCTGGTTTGGAGAATACTACACCGCCTATCAAGGGCAAGTCCAAACTGGACAGGTCAAAATTCACAAGTAGCATGATGGGAGGTCCTTGGGGTGAAGGGTTGGATACCACCTCCCCCCACAGAGTTCCAGCCAAGGAGAGGCTAGGGGCTAAGCTTGAGGGAGATGGGGAAAGGAGAAGGGACGAAGATCAGGACAAAAATCGTAGGGCCAGGCATAGAAGTCGAAGCAACAGTCGAGACAGAAAGCACACAACTAGGAAAGGCTTAAAAAGCGCCATCGAAAGGAAGCGGACCGTGTCGAGGTCGCGGTCTAGATCACCTTACCACCGCAAGGTTATCAGTGATAGAAAATACATGGTTGATCCAATGAAGGAGCTTAAATATTTAGACCCCATGAAAGATCTCAAATATATTGAGGCAATGCAAATGAGATACATTGATCAGGGAGACCCAAGAAGATACTTAGATCCTGCTTTGGATAGGAAGTTCCTTGTAGATCACGCCATGAGGCGGGACATGAGATACGCTGAAGGGGACAGGAGGTTGATAGAGCGAGACTTGCGCCGGCCAGAGAAGATATACCCTGCTCCTCGCAGCCCAGAGAGAAGACGCAGCTTGAGCAGAGAACGTGGCCTGGCCAAGGTCCGAGAGAGGACACCTGATCGTGGTAAACACAAGGCCAAGAAAAGGACAAAGAACAGAAGCGAGAGTAGAACACGTAAGAAGTCACTCTCGGACAAAGAGTCCAAACGGGGAAAGAAGAAAGACAAGAAGCACAAAAAGGAGAAAGTTAAGAAACACAAGATCAAAACTGACAAAGATGAGAAGAAGGAAGAAGAGAAAAGCAAAACTCCACCAACTACTAAAGAGACTAAGGTGGCACCAAACAATGACAACACAGAGGCTGAGAAGGGAAAACAAGAAAAGACCACAGACGCTACCCAGGAAACTGCGACAGGCAAAGATAAGTCGAAAAAAGGTGTTAGGAGAAATCCTAGGCTGGCAAGTGACAGGAAAAAATCAACACTGGATGAGGCAAGTTTTGAACCCGATTATGATGCTTCTTCATCTGTAGACACTGAAGCAGAAGACCCTGCAGACCCCGAGAAGAAAGCAGAAGCTGGGGAGAAAAAACAGGACACGTCCGCTACAGAGAAGACATCACCGGCCAAGAAACGAGAGAGATCTGGAAGTGTCGATACCGCTTCGGCCAATACAGCTGCGGAAAAAAAGCGGCAAAAAGTTGAGAAAGAGGCTGGGGTAACTGATGATTCAGAAGCTAAGAAATCAATCAAAGAAAAGATAGTTAAAGTACCCAAAAAGAAAGAGAAGTCGAGTAGTTCAGAACCTGACAGTTCAGAAGAAAGTTCTGATGATGAAAGCAGTTCAAACAGTTCAAGCTCGTCAGAAGATGAATCGTCAGACGACTCTTCCGTAAAAAGACGACGAAAGAAGAAAGCTTCTCGCAGGCACCATAAAAAGAAGAGTAAGCGATCAAGACGTGCCGACACCAGTTCGGACAGTGATTCTGATAGCGATTCTGATGATGCGTCTAGCAGCGATTCAGGTGGAGGTAGAAGAAGAGGGCGTAGTAGTAAGAAACACAAGCACCACTCTAAGTCAAAACTCAAAAAGAAGAAAAAATCCAAGCATAGATAAGAGGGAAAAGCTTTTGATCTGTGTAAAATGACATTGTTGGAGTGTTTTTCATAGGAATGCAAATATATCTTAACATATTTTTCTCTTTTAATGTGAAATTTAATACTGCTCACATTTTCAATATTGTAGAAAATTGAATGTAAAGGTATGTCATCAAAATGGAATCCTCAAATATGATGTGATTAGGTTCCCTAACTACAAATTCAAAAGACTTTTGTGCAGTTCTCATTAAGTTAAAGATATATAATTTATTTAAACATATCTAAACACTTTGATTCTCTTTATTCCAACACAGTACATTTTCATGTTAACATGTTGAAGAGTTGGAGTGCTACTAGTTTGAGTGATTCATGTTTACTGAAAGTTTGTTTGACTCTTGTGAAATTTGGGTTTAATTACCTTTGATAAATAAATCCTTAATTCATGTACATTATTGATTTCTACGTGTTTATTTTCTGTGATATTGCTACTGCAGTTAATTCAAACTTTAGTTCTAGCTGTTTAGTAAAACAAAATTTATGTTGGGGGAATCCTAGCCACACTTACAAAATCAGGGTTGCCACACAACTCGACAAAACTAAAGAAACTTGGGAAATCTATGTTAGGAAAAAAAAGGAGAATCTCACAACAAAAAAATACTGGTACATTTGTGAATTTGGGTCATTTAATCATTTAATTCTTATCTTTACACCACTTACCCCACCTCATTTTCTTTATTATTTAGTTGCCTAACAACTGCAAAATATTTTCTCATAAAGGTCAAACACCAATAACGACTTCACTCCAGGCAATTTTATCAAAAATGGAATTTCATTCCTCTATTATACTTTCTAAAATATCTGGAAAAATCGGATTTCCCCCTTTAAAAACTGTATTTCGAAAATATTGGCAACCCTGTAAACACGGCTATCGATATGTTAATAATATTTGACCACCATCCAAAGCCAGTCGGTATTGTGTGTGCTTCAATATGTATAGTGCCAGTCCAAATGTATACACATAGCTTGTTAGTAGAATTACTATATTGGTTGGCACAAATAGAGGACTGAAATTTAATAGTTTACTAAAACAATATATTGTTTACAAATGTCCATAGGCTTGTACAAACTAAGAAAACTTAAGTTTGATATTCCATCATTTGACTTTGTATAAAACATACTCAATTTATATCAGTAGACAGCTTATTTTATTTGTACTTAGGTTATGAGTGTTTGGTAATGTTTATTAAAAAAATGTATTTTCAAATACCAATAATTTAAATGCTTCTTGAGTTAATGAATGTATACTTAAGTACAAATTAAAACAACTTAAGTAGATATGTTTTATCCTTTAATAAATCAATGTTTTTATGTCCATAGGTATACCCTCATAAAGCTTTTTTGTTGAGTTAAATTAACTAAATTAAAAATCTTGACTCTTAAATAGTTTTCTAAATATAATTTTCTTAGCAAATATTATGTGTTGCTAGTTTAATTTATGTCTTTAGTTTTATTTTCTCTTTTTCTCCTAAAAGAATCCTCTATTGTTTTTTTACACTTGTGCTGATATTAATCTGAAGCGAAAACATTATTACTAAGACTACATACTACTGCTACTTACTTACATACCTAATAACTCCATTCCCATACAGGGTAGGCAAGAAACTGTGCAGATAGCTAAAAAAAAACTATATTTAATCCATCCATACTAACTTTCCCCACTATTCTCTATCCTTGCATACTCCCTTTGCTTCAACAACATCCATACACCGAGTTATGCATGCTCTTTTATTCTTAAAACTCTTACTGTTTCTCTTTTTCACACATTCGGCTACAACATTTGGCCACGTCTTATATTACCTACCCCCTCCTTTTGATCCGCACACTCTCTACCTCCATATATTTGCTTCGTCACTCGATCCACACTCATCCTCTCAACATACTTAAACCAATGTAATACACTTCTTTACCATCGACCTATAGGATTCCCTTTCAAACCACACTCCTACAGCACCAATTCATTACCAACTCTGTCCATACGAGTTTTTCCACATACATATCTTAGATATCTCATTCCAACTGTGTTGGCCTTGTTCTTATGTTTCTCCTGATAAAATCACGCTTCACATCCTTAAAACAATGTTGGAGTCAACACACTTTTATATACCGCCATCTTTGCCTCTTTCGCTATTATTCATACGTTGCAATAGTCCACATACATCTATATACTCTCCGAGATGCATTCACCCGTCTGTCACTTTCACTATCTATCCTTCCATTTTTACACAACATTCTGCACATATACACAAAATCATTCACTTCTTCTAACAGTTTTCCATTTATACCAAGCTGACAATCATTTCCTGATCCGACCTTATCTAAACTATCACATTAGTTTTGGAGACATTTACACGAAGATCCATTCTTCCTGTAATCAATAGTATTCAGTGTGGGTTTTTATTTGTTATGTATTGTTTTCATCAAATCAAGCATTGGGGCTGGTACATTATTGTAAAATTAATGTTACCAAACATATTTTAACAGGGTGTTCAGCTACTTGGAAAAAAGGGAATTTCCTCAAATTTTTAGAATTTTCAAATTTTTTCTAAAAAAATATGATTTTTACAATAGTAAAATATCTTTCTTTCAGTTAATACACACCGCGTATCTCTTTTAACACAACTGATCATGTTGCGAGGGCAAACACAAATTTTAAAAGTCAACATGTGATTCTCATGTTGTCTTTCCACCCTTCTACCACATGTCTTTAGCCAAAGTTGAGTCATAGTTATGCACATGAGCAAGAATTTGATTATATTACAAGGCAAAGGAACTAAGAGTGACTGTCTCACAATTATTTTAAACCGTTTGCATGCTAGGCAATCTTTTAACGGCTCAATATAATCTCACTGGAATCTATTTTGAACTACAAAATAGCCAGTTGCCTGAGGCAGAAATCTTTCAACCTCTTCATTGAATGACACAATTTCAGAATATGTATCTAAAAAAAAATAACCACAATTTGGTGATCTTAATAAAACTATGTACTTAATAGTCATAAATATTGGTCTGGAAAAAAAAGTATATTGGCTTTGGAAAACCTGTAACTGTCAGGAAATTTATAAATATAGTTTCGCTGGACACCCTATTTAATGTGTTATGAATATCACAGACTTCCCATTGTCTTCCTTACACGTTTGCCGCAGGCATCAAACTTTGTATATTACTACAAATGTAAAGATTCCTCTCTTTCTTGGGTCTTATTCTTGAAATTTTAAACAATATTTTCTGATTCTCGATTAAAATTCCTCAGCATTAACAATTTTACTCCTTTTTTCATACATCCAAACTCACATTGGTATATTTTATTTATTTATATACATTACCATAACGTTGTTGGGAAAAAACCCATAAAAATGTGTAGATAGTAAAAAAAAAATCAAACAAAAACAACATTTTTCGATTTACACAAGACCACTAGAAGACAAAGAAAAGTCTTGTCGAGTACATTCACAATTTGCTGGTACTCAAGTGAAATGGCACAATAACTTATAATGGTCACAATGAAAAATCACCCAATCCAGAATTTGTTAGTTTCGTTTGGATGCCGGACGTCACATTTACACTATTCGAGATATAAGAATTTAGGTAATTATAATCTTGTTATTAAGATTGATTCTCTATTTCTTTAATGCCAGTAAGAACCGAGGTATTGACCAAACAAAGCTTAACATCCATATTTATTACAATTCAAAAGTGATGACTACAATGAATGATCATAAAGTATTTTGGGATTATTGAAGCTGTTATTGAATGGAAGAGAGACTAGGAGATAGGAGGCCATGGGAATGAAGTTTGGGAGGAGCATGTTAGCTGTCACAAGGAGAAAATAGATTAGGAATAGGAGAAAATAGATTAGGAATAAAGTTATTTGAGGAAGAGTTGTGGTACATGGAGTAGATGAGATAGTAGAGGAAGCAAGACTGAGATGGTATGGGCTTGTAATGAGGATGTTGGGAGTACATGAGATAGTAGAGGAAGCAACACTGAGATGGTATGGGCTTGTAATTAGGATGAAGAAGATGCCAAAGAAAATGTTGGAAATGAAGTATGTGGGGAAAATACCACAGGGCAAGCCAAGAAAAAGATGGGAGGAGCATATGACATAAAGTGTTCAAGTGAGAGGAGAAGCATTGAAGAAATTAACTGATGAAGAGTGGTGGAAGGGTAGAAAAAGATGGAGGCATTTTTACTAAACTGAACCGGAAACAGTTGATGATGATGATGTCACAGTGTGACAACCCAGGTAACGCTTCAATTAACATAAAGTAGGAGTCTTACCACTCCGAGACATTCTAGTCTAAGGGGCTTTCCAACAAATTATTAAAATATAATCATGAAGTAAATGAGAAAGGGCAGATAGTTTAGTTTTAATTTTTCTAAGAGATAATGCTTCAAATTAAAATGTGCCCTGTGCACTTGGACAATGTATTGCCCGACCATTCATTGTATATCGTAATAACGTTATATAGTTACGTTGTTTCATCATATCTCACTGTAGCTACATATAAATTATGCTAGTGTGTTAAGGATAAGGAAACTAAAATAGAACAAATGAATCAACATTTGTGTGGAAAAAGAGAGGGAGAACATTTAGGAAAAAACACCCTTATTATAGCCAGATATTTGAACCCAGAACTCCCTCTCACCGGCAAACCAGACTAAATGCTCATGAAACGAGTAATACAATAATATACCCACAGCAAACCGATTCTTAAAAAAAAACCTATTCTAATTTATTATAAAGGTTTAATTTTTTGGATAAGATTTTTTATAACTGATTTTGTGGTAAAATGTCATGGGTTCTCCTATGTTAATGAAATGTGAATGGTATTATTTAAGTACCTAAGACCAATACAACTTTGGAAACTTTAGCTCAAATCTCTGATTTAGCTAGCAAATATCAGGCCTGGTTTTGTCCAAATATATATTCTAAACTTAATTTGATAACAATTTCCCATTTTTAAATCTGTTAGATGATTCTTTGTAAGAGGGGTCTTTATAAATTAGTCATAACATTTTTTAATCGCATCAAAAAATGTATTATGTGCTAGTTTCAGTTTAATTTTACATATGAACACATCAACAAACATCTAACTGAAGTGTATAATGCTGATATGACCTCCACAAATATACAGTAGCCCCATGGCTTCTTTGGTGCTGACTGACAGTTGACAGCTTTAAAAAGTTACCAGACCAAATTACGTATCCCTACGCCGAACCAGATGATCTACAAAAAAACATGTGTTTAGCAGCTGTCACTTTTGACAGTCAAAATTTAGGCATCTACCTAAATTTTGGCTTTGATAAGTCAGCTGGGAGATGTCAGTCAGCACCAAAGAAGCCATGGGGCTACTTTTTTTTTTATAGTCTTGCTTGAAATACTAATAGACAAAAATTAGTTTAGTCTCGTAGTATTAATTTTCATATAAAAAGGCTTGATTCTCATAATATTAATTTTCTTTACTATGTGTGAAAAGAATATATTCTCAATAGTAATTTTCATATGCATAAAATAACCTGAGTCTCATATTAGTAATTTTCACATGCGTTCCTAATATACAACTATGGCTAAGAATGTCTTTGTAGATCAGTATCAACTAGCCTGCAGACTGGTGCCTGTCCATGTCTTGGAAACACTGGCTTAGAGTTCAATATTACTCAATTTTCAAATATCCCTTCCAGAATTCAAAGGAGCCATTTCTACTTTTAAGTTAATTTATCATTTTGTGGTGGCACATATCATATACATTGCACACGTTTACAACAATAATGGTGACCTGGCGTTCTAGGGGTAAGATGTCAGACTTCTATGCTGGCGGCTGGGGTTCAATCCTAGGTCCCGGCACAGATTTATCTGATTACCAACACTTCCTTCACCTCTGACAAGACATCTTGTGAATGTGGGGAATGCCAGGCCTCCACCGTGGTTCGGATTCCACGTTAAACTGTAGGTCCTCCATTTCATCTCACAATCACCCTACCATTACACATTAGCGTAAGTGTGTATAACCCGAACGGGTAGTAAGACACGGTGCTAATAATAATAATAATAATAATAATTTTATTTCAAGTGTTGTATATTATTGATATGTGTGCATATTGTATAAAAGTAGAAATAAATATTTAAATGAGTAGAATATTCTTTTATTTAATTTAATTTGTAACATTTTAAAATATTAATGTATGCATTTAGTATCAAACTATATTTTAGATTTGTGAATATGGGTTTAACCAACAGATAAGGTAGGGTGGAAAGTGACATGAGAAAAGGCCAGTGTTTTTGCAGTTTTTGATCAAAATAAATAAATTCTCCAGTAGAAACAGAGTTTAATCTTCTTCACATGGTGCTATCAACAGTTCTTGAATATCTATTAAGGATGTCCTGAAATGTAATGACAACTTTTTCTCTCCATTTAAAAAGTTTCTAAACAAATGCTGCTATGCTCATGACAGATATTCAACAACTGTTGAGTTTACTGTGTGTAGAAAATTAAACTTTTTGTACTGAAGCAATATTTTATTTATTTTGACTTAAAAAAATCTGCAAAAACACTGGCCTTTTTTTTATTACATCTCCCACCACATCTTAATCCTTTTGTATCTTGCTTGAGTAGGGGTTCGTGTTTTTACTCTGAATATCTCCAGTTTGTTCTTCCTGTTTAATGATGGTGCATTTTAGTAAAAATTATCGTTCTCATCCTCTATTAGAGTATAAAACTTCAATGTTTTTTTTGTTTTGTACATTGCTTCTTACAAAATAGCTGTGTAGTAACACTTGTAGGGTAAGGATAAGCAAGGTAGGATGTAGAGGAAATAGATCCATATTATTATGGAGGTAGAGTGGAAAACCATTTAAGAAAAACCACACCTTAGTCCAGATACCCACCAAAGCGGGTCATACTACAAGTACCAACCTTAGAAATACACAAGATTGTTTGAGTCAAATGTTCTTTCAAGGCTAGCCCAACCACCTTTCAGATACTGGATTTAAATCCCACTGAGGTTCAAGTTTCTAATTTGAATGCGAAAGTAGTTATTTTACGAGTATGTTGGTGTGTTCATTATAATTTTGCTTCAAACTGCCAATAATCTACCGGACCAAGTACCAGTAGTATTATACCAAAATTTAAGAGTTTATTCCTGGTATATTCTAGTCTTGTTATTCATTGATATGTGATGTGGCCCAGAAAAACACGCCACATGTCGCTCGAAGAAATTGTTCAGTAGAGCGTAAGATGTCAATTTGAGGTCGAAATTGACGGTTTCTAGATTTCAACGCCATCTGTTAGTTAGAAACGTTAACTACGATCTCAACCAGTAAACAGGATTAATACGACACTAATAATACAAGAAATCTTGCTTTAAATAAGGTATTGCACAGGATATAAATGAAACCATGCCTTAAACTTTGGCCGTCATTTACCACAAATTGGTAATTGAAATATTATAAAAAGTTATTTTATAGCTAGAAAGGTAATTTTTTAATGTTTTAAGTTTTCTGTCGGTATAAATAAAAAACAGGAAAAGTGATTTTTGTGACATGTGGCATGTTTTCCTGCGACCACATCACATATATTGTATTTTATTTAAAGAAAGAGTCCTTTAAAATCATGGCCGAAGCGATCGCCCTACCTCCATAATGATATATAGACGATTCACTAAACTTTCCCAATTCCTAGTTTCAGTTTTTTCGCTCAGAAAAAAAAAATACAAAATAGAATGGGAAGCTTTTCTTGTTAATTGCATTGGAAGAGAGAGAGAGAGAAAGAAATCTAGAATTTTTGTGCAGGAGTTTGAGCCAGACTAAGGGATAACGCACAAGGGGGAGGGGGAATCTTGAGTGAAAGAACAATTTCGTGGCTTTGGTAACAATGGACTATGTCCATCTGGCCCCATCTAGATTTTTTTTTTAGGAAGATAAAGGTTATAGTTTTAAGTCCTTAAGAAAATAATAGTGGTTGTGAGAAAGAAAAAAATAGTAACAAAATATAGCTTTGCCCAAAAATTTTACGTCTATTTTTTACAAATTTTTACAAACTAAATTGACACATCTTCCAAACAAACAAAAGCAAAACTTTCTATATTTTCAACGAGATAATTTTATAGTCTAAACAAAAACGAAGCGCTTTTTGAATTTATAAATCAACGAAAACTTAAGAAAATCATATTATTCTAATCGTAATTTGGGATTAGGGGGTTGAACTCGTCACCCCTAGCTCCATAAAACCAACCTCAGAAATTCTCATAATATATTACATGTATCTAGTTGAGAAGAGAACAAATCAACAGTAAAGATTTTCAAAGAAAAATTCAAACAAATCGGCTCTGCCTTATGTCGCATAAAATTACCAAAAATTTTAATGTTTCATAAAAAAAAAAGTTTTTCTAACATTTGAAGCCGGACTTATGCCTTTTTTTCTTCAAACTGGCAAGATTTATGTCTGGACTTGAAGGAAATAATTGAGGGGGATTAAAAAAAAAGAATGGAAGAAAGATAAATTTAATTTGGGAGGGGAAGTGAATGAAATAGCAATATTTCTTTGATGACAAAATTTTTTTTAACAGCGTCTTACTACCCGTTCAATTTCACTAGTGTGTTAGGGAGGAGGAGGGGGGTTGATTTTAAAGGAAGTGTATCCATATTTGTGTGGAGAGAGAGTGGGACATTTTTTAGATAAAAACCTCCCTACTAGGATTGTAACCTTGATCTCCCCGTTATCAGCAGTCTAGTCTATTGCGAGAATGACGCCTTAGACTGTGTGACCACCTTGGGGACTAGTGATTACAGGGTGTCATTCTATTGAAAGTAAACCATAGATGTGTTCAAGCAGTTTTTTTTTTCAAACACTTGTTACTACTGAATGGCTAGTATCACTAGTTTGTTTGTAATGGACCCCGAACCACTTGCACCCTTTCCGTCTTCTAGACTCTATAGATCCAATCAGTATCCGAACTTACCCGCTTCGGTGGCCACGTGGTCTAACGCGCTACTCTCGCAGTAGACTAGACTGCCGATGACGGGGAGATCGAGGTTTGAATCTCAGTCGGGTGTATTGAAAGTGGTTTTTCCAAAAATGTTTTCCCATTCTTCCTCCACGCAAATGTGGGTACACTTCCTCTAACTGTAAACCATATGATAAATAAGATTTTGGACAAGATATTACATTTCTAAGGAAAGTTAAATACAGATTTTTGGCCCTCGAAAGCTTACAATAATCATAGATATGCAATGAGATTAAAAGTATCGACGCCATTACTGTGGATTCACACGTTCACCCAAAAACAAGTGCAGAACAGAAACGTGGTCACGTGACGAGCTCTAAGCCAATCACAAGATCTCCGCCTTATCGGCGCGAGTTGTTCCGCTAAAGTTCAACTTATTTCTACTTCGTGCACTCCGTCTGAGATGTTCGGCACGGGAGAACCAATCAAATCTCAGAGCCAGCCCTCTCAAATCAGTGCGCATGCGCTGTAGAGCTAGAAGCAAGCAGACAGATTCGTTTTCCGTTGTGAGGAGATTTGAAACAACCAGTTAAAGTAAAGCGTGTTTATCGATGTATTGGATTGAGCCACGACACAGCGATAGAGTTTGAAGACATCCATCAGGATAATGATCCAAAATATATGTTTATCTACTATAAAACAAAATATGTTGACAATCAACTGTTTTAAGTTAGCGTTGCAGTGTATCATGGGTCAACATACAGCGTGTGAATTGCTGCGTCACTCAAGCAGTCTGCTTCCTATTTTTAGCGAACGTGAGAATAAAGCTTAGCGTAACCGATAACCGATTTGTATACTGAGGTAAGCGTCTCGGGTTCAATCCCAGGCGATACAAAACTAAAACAAATTAAATGAAGTTGAGCTTCCTCATTCATTGATGAATAAATGGTCGGTGGAGAGGGTGTTGTATCTATTTTAGAATTAAGTTAGTTTGTTAGTCGTGTGCTATTATAATCAGTCTGTTCAGAAAGTGCACGTTAAATCCTCTGGCTAAAAAATAAATAAATAAAACAGCATGTGACTATTTGGATAAAATAATTTAAGTTAAAATTTCAAATTTAAGATGGGTACTTATTTTAAAAGCTAATTTACTTTTAGGGACAGTCACATGAGCACAGGGAGATTTTAATTCGAGGGGAGAGCGGGTAGGGGGTTCAAAACCGTATGTTAAAAATGACCATCAAACCCTAAGAAATAGGAACATTTTTATTTTATACAGTTGTGGTGGAACTTTATTTGTGTAGGAAGGGAATGGGGGAGGAGGGCGGGGCAAGTAACAAATAAGTTTTCTTAGGGGCTTTCCACCCTCCTCTCTCCCAGCTTATGTTAGAAAATTGGATGCTCCTTAAAACTATTTGTAATGGTCCTTATTTGAAGAGTTTAAAAAAAATTAAACTCTTTAAAAGCTATTTAGAATCGTGCTCTCCACGAAATTTTTAGAGGATGTTTGGAGCAGTCATTATTTTTGTTTTTAATATGATACCTTTAAAAGCTATTTTATGAAGCGATCACCAGAATTATTCTTTTTATAAATTAGATTCTCTAGAATCAATTTAAAGTGGTTCTCACCCAGAATTTTTTGAAATGTTAACGCCCCGAGAAGCTATTTAGAGTGTTTCTAGCTTGATTTTCTTTCAAAAATGAGTTGTCTTTAGAATATAATTGAAGGGGTCTTCCACCAACACATTTTAAAAATTCGATACCCTTAGAAGCTATTTGGAATGGTCCTTCCCTGGCAGATTTGTGGAAAGTGAATGCCTCTATAAGTTATTTGAGGTTTGATACAAGTCCATCTTTAAGTTTCATTTTTTTTTAAATAAAAAAATTTGGGGAGGGCCTAAACCCCATAAATCCCCCCCCCCCTTTACTGCGCCCATGGGAACATACCATCAATACCAGACACTGTTCTAAATCTAAGCGTTTTCTATGGATTTTTTTTACAGAATGTTGGAAACTCATAGCCCAAACTGCAAAGGTATATAGCTTGTTTTAACCAAAAGCAATACAAAATCCCTCTACACTTACATCCGGAAACCTATATATTAAATTGAGTTCAAATTTTCGGCGTACAGCGCCGGGATGTCAAATATTGTCAAGCTTGCGTGTACAGCAAGTTGCATAGGAGCTAGGCGCGCAGCACTACACATGTAATTGTGGCCAAGCACTTTCTGTGATGTAGGACCGTTAATGATGACCCTCAAAACGTATTCGCAATTCTAGATGGACTTGTGTTTTGTTTACTATTAATTGTGGTATGTTCTGCTGCCGTGCTCCAAGATGTCGAGGCGTGTAGTGATACGCGCCTAACCTTGTGTAACCTGCTGTACACGCATGCTTGAACAGCTTTGCTCTCCCGGCGCTGTACGCCGAAACTTTGAACACAATTTAATGGGTATTAATATAGGTTTTCGGGTATGGGTGTACAGGGATTTTGTATTAATTTTGGTTCAAACAAACTGTAAGTACAGTTTGGACTATGAGTTTCCGAACATCTTGTGTGTATGTATATATATATATATATACACACACACACAACATAAGCTTTAAAAACCCAGATGGCCAGCGTGACCTAGCCTCCTGTTTTAAATACCTTGGCACTCGTAACAATTTAAAACAAAAGCAATCCATCCGTGCTCAAATAAGAGTTGATGGGTTCGATGTGTTCGGCTCTCCGGACCTCCCAACTTACCCATCTCCAAGAGCTGTCCGTCTCGTTTAACGAACGATTCTTCTCGAAGCAGTTTCAGTGAAACGTCATCCCCTTTTCCTCTTGTCCGTATCGGTTGAATCGATAGACGTAACAGATTATTTTGGCAACAAAACCAAAATCGCTCTTGATGAAACATTAATTGAAAGGCCATTTTAGAAGCCGCTGTAAACTTTTTTTTTTAGTTAAATATTTCCTTGGTTTGATTGTTTTATTGTTAGGTTGGATGACGTTCTAACAGACAGAGGAACGCAGAACTACACACTGAAAGGCATCAGTTTTACCTTGATGGATTACATACACTATGGCCTAATCTTATAAGCTACACCATAGTGTAATAAGATGAAGGGTAACATTTATCAAGAATTAAATTTAAAATACGGCATTTTAACTAGATTTTACTTTAATACATATTTCACATCCATAGTCCAATTTTCATAGGAAGGACTTTATCTTATATCAGATCTACTTTTACGTATTCATACGTCAGGTTAGGTGTTCTACAACTGTAACCGGCCCCATGATGTAGTGATCAGTGCACCTGGCTACGAGCATAGAGGTCCTGGGTTCAATCCCCGACTGGTGTCGTGTATTTTTCTCAAAAGCAGATCTACCCCAATGGTTATCAGGGTTTGGTTAGTTAGACTTAAGTTAGGATGTTTTTCCACTGGTACCACACCTTCATACTCACTATCACCATCATCTCATCTCATCGGGTCATGGAAAGAACCTCCACTGAAAGTATGTACGATTAGTACATTCGGGGCGTCCCCTGGGCAACGGTACGTTAGTACTGGATAATCTTTCCATAAATTGGACTACGTATGATTTAGCCCAGACGCGCTATATTAATTAATATCTGTAAAATGTTATCTCTTTTGGCTGCAAAAACATATTTGTATTTTTCAAAAATCCCTTACTATAAAATATTGGGCTGTAATTATTATTATTTTCACAACAACATATTGTTGACTAGAGCAGTGGTGTTCAACCTGGGGAACGGGTACCCTCAGGAGTACGCGAAGACACCTTTGTGTGTGTGCAAAGTTTATATATATATATCATTTAAAACTTATTGTTTCTACATTAATTTGGATGTAGCTTATTTTAGATGTAGAGTGTAGTATATGTATAACTTGCGTCATGCACCAATCATTTTGTAGGTACACACAGTAGCCCCATGACTTCTTTGGTGCTGAAAGACAGCTTTGAAAAGTTACCAGACCAAATTATGTATCCCTACTCCGAACTATATGATCTGCATAAATATGTGTTTAAAAACTGTCACTTCTGACGGTCAAAATTTAGGTATATACCTAAATGTTGACTGTCAGAAATCAGCTGCGAGCTGTCAGTCAGCAGCAAAGAAGCCATGGGGCTATTGTAGTTGAAGATAAATTATATCTGTGGGTACGCGGACAAGAAATGTTGAGTTGTACACCACAGGACTAGCGGAACTAGCCTGTAAATCTGGCAATATTTAGCTCTCACACGTAATATTTACTTACACCTATGATTTTATCTGCGGGCCACCTGGCACACTCCCGCGAGCCACTGTTTGAGAACCACTGATCTAAGGCATCACTCTTGCAGATGGACTGGCTTGCCGACAGTTAGGAAATGGAGGTTCTAATCCCGGTCAATTGTACAGAGGTTGGTTGATCCTTAACGGTTTTACACTCTCCCTCCACCCGAATTTGGCACATTTCCTCTAAATTCGGTCTTACTAACCCTTACCTCATTTAGTGTGGATATGTGGGTAGCCTAAACGCATAGTAAGACTCGGTTCACAAAAAAAAAAAATCATTAAATTTCAAATACAAAATAATGCATAATATCTCTTTTTAAATGGTTAAAGTGTATCTGCTTATATACTTATACTTATATTAGGGTTTAGTGTTCATATTTGTTCAACACCCTTACAAAAATTCATTTTAATGCGTGACTGTATGATTTTTACCCTTTTTCGTATCAATAATTTACTTTAGCCAACATATTATTCACTATACAACCCTCTAAAGTCCACACCATTGTAAATATAATATAAGGCTGCGTCAGATAAATAAAGACATCAGAAAGGCCGAGATTGTGACGTCACTCAGTACACAAGCCATAGCATTATACACACAAAGCTATATGGAAAACAAATTAAAATGTTAAAAATCATGTATAATTTTGGAACTATAAGTGATAAATAAACCTTTAAAATCCACACTAATGTCCATTTAACGTAATTACAATACTTATATAGTATATATATAAGTATATAAGTGTTTGGCTAGCTTTGTATTAAAATACTAGACCCTTCTCCCCCCCCCCGCATTATTTTCAAAATAAAATATATCCTATGTTACTCGCTGATAATGTAGCTTTATATTGGTGAAAGCATTTTTAAAATCGGTCCAGTAGTTTTTGAGTTTATCCATTACAAACCAAAAAACAAAAAATCAAATCTTTCCTCTTTATAATATTAGTATAGATAGATAACTGCTAGTGTACTGGGTGACGTAAGCACTGACATTTCTAAATTCCAAGTGCTGCCACTTTTCTCTTCTCTTTACATTGGACTACACTATGCATAGACCACAGATTATGACTACAGATGCGACAGAAGGCACCACCACGCATCAACAAAGTGCCATACAAATATATTTTCTCCTCTATTCTTCTGGCGATATCACGCGACTACAGCGCTGTAGCTGTCGCCGCCACAAAACGGTAGCGCAAAGTTATAAAATCCGCCGCAGGAGCGCACGATGAACTCTTGAAACAGCACCGAGTCTAGGCTCTCTAGCTGGGGTTTTACGGCCTCGCATTAACTTAATATAGGTCAATGTGATCCAATAGGGGTTGATGGGGGTCTAAGTATGGGAGGGAGGCTGATGTCCTGCAAGCCCCCTACTTGCATTGTTGCGCCCAAGGGAGCCCGCAGAATTTTTCTCCAGGGGGGGCAAACCAGCTGGTCTGGGGTGGTATGGATAACCCCTTAGTAGTGTATTAAAGATAAACCTCAAAATACGCTTTCCAAGGCAATCCTTGTCACCTGAAAATAAAGATATAGCATAAGAAAAATGTTTCAAATCTATCCAAATTCGTCGATGAACACTTGACCTTCACGATTTTAATGGCGAACATTGTTGGAATTGCCCGCGCATGCGTCAAACTATCAACCCTAAGGTCAGCAAGTGGCCTGATGGAGGGCGCTAGTAATTAGTTTATTAATTATAAGATTAGCCTACTTCTAATTTCCATTCGCTCTCAGATTCTCGAGGATGAGAGGGGGAATTGTCCCCCAGTTGCGCCCATCAAAGTCCTTACGACACTCGCACCTGATCTACAAAATCATACACAGCGTGAGGAATCGTAAATTACTATTGTTAGAGTGGACAATCATCTGATTGGGTTTCCGAAAGTTGTTCTCTTAGCATGGAACCGATTACAGCTCGAGAATAACTTAGTTACAATCAAAGATGTTGTCTGAAATAGTCTTTTTTTGTATTAATTCGTCCTGTTCGAATTCCGTAACCAGGAGGAGCGTGCGAGGTAGCAGGTTTACCACTATATCTTACCTGAAAAAACTTGACAAAAAACTAATTAAGGCTATCTTATTTGCGGTTAAAAAAAAGTAAGATGAAGATATATATATATATGTTTTGAGGACCAGATCTTTTACCGACCGTTAGGGCGTCACTCTCGCCATAGAATGGACTGCTGATGTTGGGAGATTAGTTTCAAATCCCGGTCGGGTGTACTGGAGGTGTTTTTGGTTTTACACTCCCTCCACGAAAATTCGGGTACACTTAATCTAAATTCAACCTTCCTCATCTTCATCACTTTAGCGTAATTATTTTACCATATATATGTGGTAGGATAGGTGGAAAAATATAGGGTCCGACACTTTAGCTCAGTGGGTAGCGTGTCTGTCTACTGAACTAAAGGTCCCAGGTTCTATTTCTGGTATTGCCGAAAAGTTTATCACTGGAGAAGAAAAGTGGGTTTTAGCTTTCACAAAGATGAATAATTAACGGTCGGGGGCAGGATGTTAACTTTATCTACTCGTGACCCCTTTTCGACCGATACATTTTTAGGTGACCCTGGGTATATGGGTGAATAAAATAGGAATAAAAATAAAATATTTACTGGTAATAAATCACAAAATAATTTATTTTAAAATAATTCTTTCATATATATATATATATATATTATTTTACTATTTATTAAGGACGAAAGTCAATTTGCAGGGCAATGAGATGGATGAGCTTGTTTATTGTTACATAACTAATTAAATCTTGGCTGAATATTTGATACTGCAGAACGTAAAGCATCCTCAACGTTTTTCAAAATTTATCGATATTTCTATCTTATAATCATCAGCGCTGAGAACATAGCTTCACATAAATACGTAGTATAAATTGGCATAAGTATGTTTAGGGCCATTTCAGAAATTGTTGGAAATCCTGTCCTAATCCCAAGCCAATATTCATTTAATTGTTTTTTTTTAGGATACTCAAGTTTTAAGCCTGTGTCGCTTGATAATTCAGCAAATTCTTCTTGAACTTTTAATGACAGATGACTGAAGTTTTTGATTTCAATTGAGTATGGTTTAAGAGCCCAACCTACAGATTCTTAGAATCAAAATTGTAAGGGAAATATTTCTGAAACTATGTCTCTAGGCGCTTCAGATAATAAATATTATAACTCTTACTATTAAATCTTTGGGAAAGTTATTTTCAACTATAAAATCATGTGTAACTGTTAACATTTATAAATAACAATTTTCTACCCTATTCTTCCATATGTTAACTTTTGTAGTAAAAACTTTCAATTTTATCTTAGAAACTTTTTACTGTAGCCAAATTTTTTGCGACCCTCACATTCAGTTACGAGACCACATGTGGGGTCGCGACCCACAGTTTAAGAAGGCCTGGTTTAGAGCCCATAAAACATATTGAAAGATATGTCGTTCTTTTTCTCATTCTTGTGAAAAACTTCGAGGGAGCTTTCATTTTAGTGAAAGAAGTACTGTGGAGTGGTCGGCGCTTGCGCAAAAGCGTGATGTCAAAACATTCGAATTTTCGAAGCAAGGGAGGGAGACGGTTTGGTGGAAGTCGGTTGGCCAGTTCACCTGTAGCTCTCGCTTGTGCTGGTCTCTAGCGGTCATTCTGAGCGTGAGCCAGTCTTTCTTTCACTTCTCTATTAGTGCGGGAGCTAACTGATTGTGCTTCATTGATCATTGTTGCATCTTTTTCGCTTTTAATTACAGAATTTTATTGCCAAAGCTTAGTAATTATATCTCTTAGGATTTTTTAAAACACATTTAATGCGTTTTTATTTCACTCAAAGTGAGCAAACTTCTTTTTAACGTCGTTTTAAAACTAACGACACCAACTTCGTCAAGGCAACAATGGGTCTCAAGATATCTTCTGCGTTTTTGACTGCCTTCATTATTTTGTTTGGCTGTTTTCTGCATGAAGGCTACGGTGGTGAGTACATAGTATTTCTTATATATTTTTTATATATAGCACTTAGCAGTGAGACTTAAATTATAATAATACAAGTTAACTTCTGTAAAGTGAATGGTTTTGTTGTGGCTTTTAAAATAAGATATAAAATGTGACTTGATTACTTTATTAGAATAGTTTTGGATGCAAACATAATACTAAATAAAAAAAGTGCCTCATCATAATGTATTAATGTTTCATTTAACGAAGCAGCGGCGAAGCTTGAATGGTTGCTAGGGTATACAGCTCGTCCAAACTAGATCAGTGTTATGTTTTCTCTTTCCAATAAAAAAAACTTATGCTAACCTACACGTATTCCCAACTATCACCGGTAGATAAGCAGACAAAGGCATTAGTTTCGTCTCGTTTGGTTGGCCGATGATGGGGAATTTGGGGTTTGAAACTCTGACGGGTGTGTTGAGGGTAATTTTTCCTAGACGGTTTCCGTGGAAATGAAATTCTTCTACCTACCTCATCTTTACCTCATTAGTGTGCTTATTATTAAGATATTCCAGAAGGGTTAATACAGGAGCAGATCCAATATATTTTCCTAAGGGGGTATACATTATTAAAATATATTTTTTTTTGCTGTGCGTCTTATTACCAGTCCGGGTAATAGGGGCCTACATATTTTACGGCGGTAGAAATAAAACATACCTGGGGCCCATAAATAGGTGATAAGGGGGAGAGGGGCTGAAGTCTACCCTTATCATTTTTAAATATTTACTTTTTTTGTTGTTAATTTTTATGAAAAAATAAAATGTTGTATTTGGAATTTGACTGCAATTTGCTATTAACAACTTTGAATTATCACCATTCGAGATAACAAATAAAAATGATAAAATGTAAATTTCCTCCCATTCCTTCTTCATCAGCTTTCTTTTCATTTTGTTCTGTTCAATAAACTTACAAAAATGTAATGTTTATTTCAATGGGTTCAGCTATAGCTAAGTTTTAGTTTTTGTTTAATTTTTCAGATTTTTTTTTTTTTAAGAAAATTTGATTTTGAAACTCATAGTGCAGAATTATGTTCAGATACTTAAATTCTTGAAAATTTCTTTCAAGACGGGGGAAAGGGCAATTGCTATACCCCTGAGAGATGGGACTCCAAATCCGCCCCTCCCTCGCCCCCCGTCCCCGTTTGGAAAGTTCACAAGGTTGAATAGCTGTTAAGGGTGTTCTGAAATTTAATTACAGTGTTTTCTCTTAATTTAAAAAGTTTCTCATTTAATGCCGCCATGCTCATGACATATATTCAACAAACTGTTGATATCGCCATGTGAGGAAAATTAAACTCTATGTTTATACTGGAGCAATATTTTATTAATTTTATCAAAAAAATGCTTTGCCATAAAAATTGCAAAAAAACACTGGCCTTTTCTCGAGTTGCCTACGAACCCACCCTAAGTTAACAATATAATGCAAAATAATAATTAAAAAAAAAGATAAAACAGTATAATATTTTAATTTTGGATTTTCATGCTCCTAGCCAAAGTATTGGAACAAAAAAAAAAAAGATTGAAAAACACAAAAATTGAATAACACAAGTCACAAACTAGCAAGCAGCTACTGTCTCAATAATAATTATCAAAATAGGTAAACAACACAAAATATACTTGATCAAACTATATTTTAATTTTCTTTGTGAGGGAATTCTTCCATTTAATTGGTCCTCAACTATGTTTTATAATAGTTGTGTTTTACCTTTCTTAGTTTAGTCATATTCACAGATTATAGACAGTAAAAAAAACATAACAATCAGAGCTTATTATCTGTACGGAACAACTGAAAGTACTATTAAGAACCATTTATGTATTATTCTGTGTAAACTAAACACACGCAACACGTTTTTATAGTCTGCGGCCACTCTATCGTATTCCAGTGGTTCTCAATAGGTGGCCCGCGGGATGACCTCGAAGGATGCTAGTCTGGCCCAAGGTAAATAATAAAGCTGAGAAATTAAAAAAAAAAATCCAACACTACTGTTTTTCACCGTTCGTGTGAGGAGTGACGGAAGAATGGATAGTGAAGTTAATTACAAACAATCACGATCGCTTATTTTTTGGACTAAATTTACAACTAAATATAAAAATGGTAAGAAACTCGCAATTTTATTTTAACTTTCTCTCGACACCTTAAAGAGGAAGTATTGTGATAGTAAAAAAAAAAAAAATTGAACTAGAAGTTTTGATAAACCAAAAACCAAAAAAGTGGGTTTCGCAATACTCTCTGTCCGTCTGTCTGTACCTCAGGCTAGAACCGACACCGACTGGAGTTTTCATGAGGTCTTCCCAAGGAATTTTCGGAAATAGATATCCAAATCTAAAATGAAGGGTAGTTAACTAAAGAGCAAAAAAGAATAGAATAAACACAGATTTTCTCACAATTTGCTCTAACGATTATGATTAAATTTTATATCTAGACATTGTTCGTCATAATAAACAAGATGAAAATTCTCATTTTCTCAAGAAGATGACTTTGAGGGTACTTAACATGGGAGGGAAATTTTCCAATTTACCTCGTTTATCCGCAACTATTTGAGATACGAAATAAATTACCGTTGTAAAGTTGTAGTACTGTTAAAGATAAAAAATCTTTTATTCGAAATATATTTTTATGAGACCAATAATTTCTGAGCTATAAGCAATTATGACGTATACTTTTTAATTCAGGTCTTTGAAAATGAATTTGATTCTTATGCTCTTTGGTGGACAAAGATGTTTCTCTTTGCTCATTGTCCTGTAACAATGTCCCTAGTTCCTAATGCCATGGAGTAAGGTAACAGTGTATATTATTTCATTTATGATCTTTGGTGTAATGTTTCTACAACAATGAATATACTTTATATCGTTTCACAAATATTACGAGTTTTTACTAAGTGTGTATTTAAAGATAAAACCGGGAGGGAGTCTGTGTGGTGTAACGTATTATTCATTTTACTATGCTTGGGTCTACCTACAAAAAAAATGTGAATTAGGCTTCTCTGACACGAAAAAAAAAAGTTACCGGAACAAGTTACTCGCTTCGGTGATCGCACTGTCTAAGGCACTACTCTTGCAGTAGAATATACTGTTGATGACGGGGAGATCTAATCTAATCTCGGTCGGATGTACTAAGGGTGGTTTTTCCAAAATGGTTTGCCCACTCTCCCACCACTCAAATGCGGCTACACTTCCTCTAAATATAACGTTCCAAGTCCCTAAAGCCACCAGGGAAAAAGTGTAGACGTTTAACCCGAATGGGTAGTAAGACGCGATGCTAATTAATATATATATATATATATATATATATATATAGTATCTGGCAATTCCCGGTCAGGGGTTTGAACCCCATTTCCCTGTCACATGAAATTTCCCGACTTTTACTCGCGCTTATCAAGTATCAACCCAATTTGTAAACTACGTATCATAGTAAATATATTATTTAAAATTTATAATATTGATAAATTTACTTCTGTACCAAAGAGAATTCATCAACAAAAAGTCTCAAGTCTACTAATTAATTTCCATTCGTAAATAAATGGGTCACAAATCCGTGAGCGCTCGTAAAAATACAAAGTTCCCCAAACGAACATACAAATTGAAGGAATAAGACCCGTAATTTGTATCACAAAATAAACACGAAACGTGCTGCATCCACTTTTCCACCGATCCCCTTTTTACCTCCTGTCTTTTTTATCCGACGAATCTTCGTAACTACGAATTAGGCACGAATACGACGCCAAACGTTTCCGGGAGGGCGGGGGGGGGGACACGCCTCCCTTCCACCCCCTTATTTCACCCCCACCCCACACTCTTAAAATATATATATCTGATGCGTGAGAGTCGTCATTTCTAGTCGAGTGAAGGGTAAATTTCACTGGTAAACATCGTCGTCAGATACTCCATTACTCGTAATGCGTGCGTGAATGTACGGATGG
The DNA here is from genome assembly GCA_901482245.1 of Timema douglasi. NCBI lineage: Eukaryota > Metazoa > Arthropoda > Insecta > Phasmatodea > Timematidae > Timema > Timema douglasi. Next base: position 5,044 of record CABEEJ010001293.1, on the reverse strand, counting down.
ATGTGTGCATTTACATGTGTGTGTGTGTGTGTGTGTGTGTGTGTGTGTGCTCAGGTAGGGGAGGAAAAAGGGGATCGCATGTGGGAAGTCCTTGCTCAAACGTTGGTCGAAGAGTGGGATAGGTAACATTGACTTAACAAAGTTTTATTTAAAAAAAAAGAAATACTATTTATGGTTGAATCAGTTGCAACTACGAGCGTATAAACCGGAATGGGTAGTAAGACGCGGTGCTAAATAAATAAATGAAGCTACCATGCCTCTATTGAAGATTGGCGACTCTTTTTTTTCTTTGAGTAATCTACCCCGCATTTGCGTGGAAGGAGAGCGATAAACCATTTAGGAAAAAAGGTACCCTCAGTAGATTATTATTATTATTATCACCGCGTCTTACTACCCGTTCAGGTTGTACACACTTACGCTAATGTGTCATGATAGGGTGATTGTGAGATGAAATGGAGGGCCTACAGTTTAACGTGGAATCCGAACCATGGTGGAGACCTGGCATTCCCCACATTAACAAGATATCTTGTCAGAGGTGAAGGAAGGGTTTGGTAATCTAGATAAATCTGTTCCGGGACCGAGGATTGAACCCCGGCCGCCAGCACAGAAGTCTGACACCTTACCCCTAGACCACCAGGTCACCTCCCTCAGTAGACCCGACCGGTTTTCGAACCTTGATCTCCCCGTCATCAGAAGGGCCAATCCAACACAAGTGACGGCTTTATAGAGCATTGTAGCACTGAAGCGGGTTGATTGGTGACTTGATAGGTAGTCCAAAGATAATGAGGGTTAATTGTAAATAGTAGTTGATAAACCTACCCTGTACGCACATTCTAAGATCGAACCTTGGATCATCCCAATTAGTCATTAAATCTGCCGCGCAACTTAGTTCTTCGGGCCGGTAGGTGATTAAACAACGGGGGCTGAGTGGTCTAAGGCGTTAGACTCATCGCATTGTTCCAGTTCGTCCGACATTTTAGCCCAGTCGGTGGCGTGTTTGTGAGATAAAAGTGTCGAGTTAGATTCCCGGTATGGCCAAAAATGTATCATTGTGGAACTGTGGGCTTACCCTTTCACAGTGCTAAATTAACGGCCGGGGAGCTGGGTGTTGTGTCTGTTCTAAATTTAAGTTACTGTAGTTAATTATACGTGTGGTGATAGAATCAGTCGGTTCAGAAAGTTCACGTCAAATACCTCAAATAAATAAAATGTTCCAGTTCAGTGAATTCGCCGACGGCAGGGTGTTCTGAGTTTGAAACCCAAACAGCTACACAAAGGTACGGTTTCCCACACTAGTTTTATAATTTTAGTTTTACCATAGAGTCTTACTGCTAATGCGGATGCACATCTCCTAAAACTAACCTAATCATCACTATCATTTAGACTAAATAGTACTAACTTAATCTCACAACTAATTAGTTCAAAGAGGAAAGGTTGAAGAGGGAATTGTAGCAGTTATCACCAAAAAATTTGTCTTAAGAAACAGATTTTGAAACCCGTCCATCCATTTTTTAATTAAGTTGAAAAAATAAATTGTTAGGACTTTTTTTTTCTAATTTTATAATCGATGAATGTTCCAAATACCGATATGGTTTCATAAAATTCCATTGAATTCCCATTATTTTAAGTACAGTACCAACCAATTTTTACATTATATAGCAACAATAAACAAATATTCTCACTTTATTAAATACCTTACCATATATTTTTAATTAATATTGGAGTTAGAGGGAGAATATCCAGATTCGTTAGCCGATTTTCACCAAATTCTAGCTCTCACCTTTAATTAAAAAAAGTCCGATATCATTCCAGTATTTAAAATATCAGAAAGCACCTTGCCATAAAATACGCTTTATTTTATTGAATTAATTGCTTCACGAACAAAATTAAATAAAGCGATGTTAATTAATAAAACAAAATAGTTATGTTCTGCGTGTACAACAAACCAATTTTTGGCTTTGGAATGAAACTTAGTCGGAACATAACAACGGGCCGATTTTTTTTTAAAAAAAACACACCTTTTTTTTTTACAGTTATGCCGGGATCACATAACTTTAACTTAACGTAACTTTCACTTAAGGTTCACTTGACTTAAGAAAACAGATGTGTGATCACGATTTACGTAACTTAACCTAACAATTTGAGCCAAAAATCTGTATTCTAGAGATCCTATGTATTTTGATCTGTGATTGGTATTATTTGTTAAGTGATGATCTTTGAATGTTTACTAATTTATAGTGATATAAAATATCTATTATTAAACTTTTTTGATAAATTTAGCTTTCCTATTTTAATTGGTAGTAAGTTTGTACCTTTTTTTTTTTTACCTTCTCCTTATTTTATATACTACTTTTCTTCTACGATGACATGTTTTGGTGATTTTTCACCATCTTCAAGTCTGAGGAAAACCAATGTTATTTCAAATAATGTTTGAACTGAAGCAATATTTTACTTATTTTGGTCGAAATAAGTTTTGCTATAAAAACTGCAATAACACTTATATTTTACCGCGTCCCCCTAAATCCCCACTTTAATAAACTTTACAATCCTCGTCTGAAGGTCTCAAAATTGACATAACTGAAAATCTACACATCCAGACAGCCATTCTGAACAACGACAATATTTTGAATGAGCAAACACATTTTGAAAATCAGTCCCTCATTAACACAATTAGAAAACTGCCTCAACACGTTAAACTAAAAAAATAATCCCTATTCAAAAACACTTGCTATCCCTCCGTCCCAACTTAAATCAATTCGAACCATAATCAAGAGGAATAACACCGTAAATTCACCTGCCTCATCTTATAATAATATCACAATAATATATCTATCTATATTTACTCATCATACAAATAGCACTATATGTCACATTAACAACAATATCCATTTTATCAATTGTTTAATTTTATTTCTTTATATTGGGAAATTTATACATATTGTTGATCACCTCACAAGATAAAATTTTCACAAACTTTCCAATAGTATGAAGTAAAATCAATCATCTTTAATACAAATAAGGTATTTTATAAGCTTGTTAATGTTAATGATTATCTATTTAATATTTCGTATATCACATTATAGTTTCTCTTAACTATTTTCATTTCTAATGTTTAATTTTTTTAAATTCACAATATTATAACATAATTTTACCAATAATTTGAAATAACGCTGGTTTTCCTCAGACTTGAAGATGATGAAAAATCACCGAAACATGTCGTCATCGTAGAAGAAAAGTAGTATATTAAATAAGGAGAAAGAAATAAAAAAGAAGAAGATACAACCTTACTATCAATTATTACTACTCCTTACCAAATAAAACTGGACATTATTTCCTATTTTAGTTTAATTATTCTGTTTCAATGTCCGATCACTAGAACTTAAGCTAAAGAGTAAACATTGGTCATAAAACCAACAAATGAATTACTAAATAGCCCTGTTGACGTCACTCGCATAATGATTGGCTGGCTATATCACGTGATATCCTTCATTTAACGTTCACTAAACGTGAAAGACCTCCCAGGACATCTATTAAGTTAAGTTAACTGCATCGTGATCGCTTCCATTTAAAAACACGAGAAAAACCTTTACGTAAAGTTACGTTAAGTTGATCGTGATCCTGGCATTAAGGGGCGTTCAGGGCCAGTTTCATAGTCAAATTTAGTACGCCTCAAGTGCGGCGCTACACTAAATACAAGACGACACCTACCTAAACTCGAATGGAATGGGTCGTTCTCGCATAGGAAACTGGCCCGTTCCATTCTGGTTTAGGTAGGTGTCGTCATGTACTTAGTGTAGCGCCGCACTTGAGGCGTAATAAATTTGACTATGAAACTGGCCCTAAGTACAAGACGACACCTACCTAAACCAGAATGGAATGGGCCAGTTTCCTATGCGAGAACGGCCCATTCCATTCGAGTTTAGGTAGGTGTCGTCTTGTATTTAGTGTTGCGCCACACTTGAGGCGTACTAAATTTGACTATGAAACTGGTCCTAAGTAAGCATCTTAAGGAGGCAGGTGGGGTTTGAGCTTTGCTTATTTTTACTGTCAAGGGAGGAAGGGGTCGGAACAATACTTACGTAAGACAGAGAGAGGTGGACAAGAATGGCGCAGTAACCCAGCCACGCCAAATGGACACATCATAATTAAAAATGTCGAGACGGGGGATTCAAGGACCTTGGTCATCAGTTTTATATATAGCTATAATAATAATTCCTGTATTCACTAATAATTTTTTTTATAGTTTCAATTAAACGTAGGTTTTCCACTCTCCCTCCACGCCAATGCGGGTTCACTTCCTCTGATTCAACCTTCCCAATTCCTAATCCATCAGCGTAACCAGTACTTAAAGCGTATAACCCGAACGGGTAGTAAGATGCGGTGCTAAATATTATTATTAATTAAACGTAAATTAATTTTTTAATATAATTTTATAACTTGTTTAATTTACTTGATTAGTACAATAAATTTAAATTCATTTTACCACAGTATTTATTGTTAACTGCAGTTTACTACAATTAATTTACACTTCTACGGTAGTAATTTACCAGAAATCTATAAATTGCCTAGAAATAATAGTTATTCCTGTGAACAAATTACAAAAAAGTCGATAAATAAAACGTAAGAAAGATGGGGTTTGGGGGTCAGGCGTTTGCTTTTTTTTTTGCTTCAAAAAGAGACGAAGAGGGAGTCCAAAATTGTCTGAAATGTGCTTAAGTGATACTTGCACGCCTCCTAAGAGAAGTTACGCTAACGAAAGAATTTACATATATTCATACGCCAGGTCATATGATCTACAGCTATAATTTTTGATTATCCTTAACTATAAAATAATAATAAAGTAAAGTGTCCAATGTTAACCAAAATAAGATATTTTTATGTTATCTAAGAGTTTCTTACTACCAAAATCTTATTATTGACTTCATATCTAATGTTATAATTAGATATAGTATAATATAATATAATATATCTCCTATATTATGATATAGGTCTGCTCTGTAATTCACGCTTTAAATTCTTAGCCGAAATAAATAAAATTTAGTAC